>JAQMRL010000007.1:9933430-9986139 GCA_035578175.1 Catonia carolina | reverse complement strand
CACATATCAGAGTGCGTGCAAACCTCCTCATCACTTCTCGTTTTACTTAGTAAAGCCTCTAGAGGTTCAAATCAGCCTTTTTTAGGCTGTCAACCTAAACAACAACATTATTTATTAATGATTAAACATAGGTAATATGGTTCATTATTTACATTGGCAAGAGAAAGTCGTGTGGCTCTTTCACACCAGATAATTTAATTATTTTCTAACACAATTATTTTCTAATACAATTGTGAAATTTGAATTAATCGGCTACGTGTAATTAGTTCAATATAACATACTGTGTGTGTGCGCAGTGGCTTATATCATCCATGTAATAGACATGATTAGTTCATGTAACATAACATAATCTTCTTACCCGATATTTTTAACAGTTTTTTATTAATATTACTGATTAAATTGTTTATCTTATTTTAGAGTTTTATACAACCTTAGCATTTTACAAGACAACTCAACTACGATTGACGTTGAATAAATTAACAAGACAAACTGATGTAGAGAAAAATTATATGTGGCCACCTCGTAGCGTAGTGGTAGCGTGCTGACCTACCACGCGGAGGTCTCGGGTTCGATTCCCCGGCTTGGGTCTGAAAATTATAACAAATTACAACTCAACGTTCCATAACCCACTGTAATGCGACTTTAAATAAATAAATAAAATAATATATATTTCTTCAATGACAATGAAACTTACATTACTTTTCCACAAGGCTTCTGCAACATTTACACAGAAAACATAGTAAATAATTTGAAGTAAAACACTCACATGACTTTCTCCCGTCAATATAAAATGAAAAACAACCTAATTTTAGCCATGAGTGAATAACTCATGACTAAAATGCACCACTTTTTTACAGTTCCGTTGTCATCTAACTTCTTGCCGCGTGAAAATTTTTCAGCGGGCCGGACAAATTCAAAAAATACTCACAATTTTCCGAGGCCGAGTCTGTTGACGAACATGAGATACGGTTGGGGTCTCGACAGGTCATTGAGTCAATATGAGTATATTGAGATGCTCATAATATGTCATTATTTTTGGAAATTAAAAATAACTACACTTCTGAAAAATAAAGCGCTGCGTATCTTAATTTAAAAACGTAAAGATTTTGGTTTTATTTTACGCCCAACTGTTTTTTTTTTTTTTACTTTCTCTTGCCTACATGAATATAAAGGAAGGAAAGTATTGTTTTTATGTCGATTTTTCGAAATCGAGTTTTCACCGAATAGACCATGCACGTTTTCAGACCAACTGAACCCAAAAAATATGTTTTTAGCGATTGGTCTGTGTGTGTGAATGAAAAAATATCTCAAGAAGGGAAAATCGTACAAAGTTGAAATTTGAAACTGAAACTGAAGTTAGGTACTACTAGAGGACCCGACACGAACATTTTCATTAAAATCAGTCGACCAGAAGTAGTAAACTACTACTTCTTTTTTAAAAGAAATCGCTAAAAAGTGATAAATGGCACGAATAAACTACTACTTCCGGTTGACCAATTGTAATGAAGATGTTCGTCATACACACACACACACACACACACACACGCACGCAACACACACACACACACACGGACTAATCGCTAAAAACGTGTTTTTTTGGGTTCAGGGTGTCTGAAAACTTGTACATCCGGTGAAAACTTGATTTCGAAAAATCGACATGAAAACAATACTTTCCTTCCTATTTATATTCATATACGCAAGAGAAAGTAAAAAAAACGGATTGATAAATAAACTCTACAAATTACAAATTTAAATTTAAAATGCATTCTTTAAAATAATAGATAACGCTGTTATAGGTTACTTAAAAATTTACAATGTATTAAGTAAAACAGGAAGATAAAATGTAATGGAAATGATTTAGTCATAATAAAATAAATACTGTAATTTGTAAATTACAGATAAAATAAATATCAATCGTAAAAAAATTTAACATTACAATTACGTTAGAAAAATTGTATAACCAAGAATTACTTAAACAGGTGTTTACTCATAACAGACAGGTGTACTGTTAAATTACTTTGCACTCAATCTGTTAGTTCCAGGGCTACAAAAAATAGTTCTGTTTCCTATCACATGTCCAGCCAATTAAACTGAATCATTTAAGAACAGAAGAGGTAGAGGTGTAAAGATAGTAATAATAGAATCGCCTCTGAAAATAATGAATTTCATTTTACAGCCAGATCCTATGGTGAATGAAGTGAAGGTGTCATTTGTAAAGTGGAAAATATGTGCTTTTCAAAAGGCTTGACATGCTGATAGGCATACTTTTTAACTCAGTAAGGAAGGCATGGTAAATCACCTCACTTATCGTGAGGTGATACAGCTTTTCGGCTGAGGCCGGAACAACAACTACAGATATACAAAAATACAAAACTTTCGCAAACGAATTTACATACTTTACGAATAAAATACGAAGCGTGACCTAAAAGTAGTAACTTTTCGAAAAGAAAATATTTTTACTTCTCTTGCCTATATGAATATATAAGAAGGAAAGTATTGTTTTTATGTCGCTTTTAAGAATCGAGTTTTCACCGGATATATGTTTTCAGATCACCTGAACTCAAAGACATGTTTTAGCGATTGGTCTGTGAGTGTATGTGAACAAAGTATCTCAAGAACGGAACATTGTACGAAGTTAAAACGTGAAATTTAAGTTAGATACTACTAGAGGACCCGACACGAACATTTCCATCAAAAGCGGTCATCCGGAAGTAGTGGTTTATTCGTGTAATTTTTAACTTTTTTGTAATTTTCTCAAAGCGGCTCCTAAGTTTTTTTAAAAATCGCCTAGTCTACTACATATTTTATGCTGTACAAGATAGGGTAGGCGCCATGTTAGCTGAAATTCTTGGAGAGGCTCTACTCTTTGTAGAAAAGAATGGTATTTTTAGGATTGCGGCCTTAATATGCATTTTAGCGGAAAAACGTACATGATAAAAGTTGTAGACAATTTTAAAAAATCTACAACTTTTATTTCAAACATTTCTTTGTTTAAACATTTCTTAGTTAGTGATAATTAGTGATTTTATGTTTTTTCTCATGAAAATCTGTAAAAAAATGAATCTTTAGATTTCGGCATTAGTATGCATTTTACAACAAAAGTGTATAATAAAATTTATAGGAATTTAAAAGATCTACAACTTTTATTTTAAGCATTTTTTTCTACAGAGCCTAATAGTGTGAAAGATTGATTTTCCGTTATTGAGCCAAACTAAGGTTGGTTTTCATTTTGCATCATTCACTCATGATTAAAATTAGGTTATGTTTTTAAGGTTAGTTTTTTTGTTTAATGTTTCACTACTTAGGTATGTTAGATTATATTGTTCATTATTTGCATTGGCAAGAGAAAGTTATATGAGTGTTTCACACCAGATTTTTTTCACGGCACTTTTATTTTTACATGAAAGATATTCTTAACTACTTTTCTACATAGTTTTTATCATTGTCCAGGTACTTGTAGCGGGTGACCAGCTTATTTAAACCTGCCTCAAAGAAACATTCTGCAAGTGAAGACAACCGTAACTTTACAACGTTCTTTGCGTCATTAAATTCAATGCGCTTACCAACAAGCTTGCGTTTCATGTGCAGGAACAAGTGGTAGTCAAGAGTACCAGATAAGAAATGTCAAGAGCACTGTCAAGTTACTTTGTTTTGTGCACATCTAGGACCATTTTTGAAACCCAGTGAGAACACAGCTTGTGACAACCTAAGGGACGACTAAAATCTTATGCAAAAAAGGTCTCGAAACTTTTGGAAATTCATCTGAAAAAACTGTCATTTTGAATCGACAGTTCTCTTTAATTTTCTCACTCACTGTCCTGACCAAATCATCACTAAAAAAAAATTCAATGAATTTCAGCGATTAGGTTTTGGACATTCCCCGGTGTACTTCTACACATAGGTGTTAAAGAAGGCGATGGAGCGTTACGAAAAGTGCTTAGAATTGAACGGCGACTATATAGAAAAGTACAGTAGGATACAAACACCATCAATAAAATAATTTCTAACAAATAAATATATTTAATTTTTCCCCTGTATGAATAGTTTTCACCGAAAATACACGTTTTTACTTTCTCTTGCCTATATGAATATATAGGAAGGAAAGTATTGTTTTCATGTCGATTTTTCGAAATCGAGTTTTCACCGGATCTATACGTTTTCAGACCCCCTGAACCCAAAAAACATGTTTTTAGCGATTGGTCTGTGTGTGTGTCTGTGTGTGTGTGTGTGTGTGTCTGTGTGTGTGTGTGTCTGTGTGTGTGTCTGTGTGTGAACAGAATATCTCAAGAACGGAACATCGTACGAACTTGAAACTTGAAACTTAAGTTACATACCACTACCGGACGCGACACGAACATTTTCATCAAAATCGGTCAACCGGAAGTAGTAGTAACTTAGTTTATTCGTATAATTTTTCAGTTTTTTGCGATTTTCTCAAAAACTGGTCCTACGATTTTTTTTTAAAATCGCCTATTTTACTCAATTTTTGATTCTCTACAAGATAGGGTAGGCGCCATGTTTGCTGAAATACTCGGTGAGGCTGTTTTCACGTAAAAAACGTTGTTTTTTTAAGATTACGGCTTTAATATAAATTTTAGCGCAAAAACTTATATAATAAAAGTTGTAGAGAGTTTAAAAACCTACAACTTCTGTTTCAAACATTTTTTTGTATGACGCTTAGTTTAGCAGTAATTAGCAATTTTCTGATTTTTTCTCACGAAAACGTGTGAAAAAACGATTTTTTTAAAGATTTTGGCCTTAGTATGCATTTTACGACAAAAGTGTATATAACCAAATTTATAAAAAATTAAAAGATCTACAACTTTTATTAAGAGCATTTTTCTCTAAAGAGCGTAGTTTAGAGAGAAAGAGTGATTTTCCGTATTTTTAAACCAAACTGAGTTCGAATTTCATTTTGCGTGTTTCACTCATGATTGAAATATGGTTATATTTTTGAGATTAGTTGTTTGTTTATTTCTAATGTTTTATTACTAATGTTAGGTTTATTGTTAATTATTTATATTGGCAAGAGAAAGTTGTGTGAGTGTTTCACACCAGATTTTTAAGTCTCGTGGACCCAAAAAAAACCTTTTTTACTGATTGATCTATATATGAACTAAATATCTAAAAAAAGGAATAGTATAACTTAATTATCTGTATGATAGTTTTTCCCTTACGTCTTGCCCCCTATGGTCTTGTACAATAGTTTGTACCTTACATACTGTTTTGATGAGCTTAGAGGATTTTTTCAGAGAATGGTGTAATTTTTCTTTAAAAAAGTACGAACATTTATTGGTTTTTAGTAAATTTTATTTGGTTGAAAGTAAATTTTATAATATTGTAAATTTTAATTATTTAGAATTGTAAATCTTATAACTAGATTCAGTTTCAGTAAGCTGTGTAATAAAAATTGTTAAAAATATTTTTAGTTTTTACTTATCAATAATTTATACATAATAATGTACAACTCATTCCCGCGCACAGGCTCGTTCAATGCGGGAATAAGTAAATAAATGTTAACGTTAATGTATTTTGTATTTACTAAATAAATTTACTAATGTTAATTAATAATATTTCGAAGATTTCATAAATAAATCTTCGACGAGTATACGATTTAAAATTTTAAACTTAATTTAGATATACTACAAGGGAACCCAACATGAACATTTTCATTGAAATGTAGTCGTTCATTTGTACTACAATTTTTCTTTTTTTCCTAATATACATGTAAACTATTTTTTAATCCTTAAATAATTCTAAAACTTATTACACAATACAAAATATTTCACCTAAATACGAAGAACCAAAAATATATATAAAAAAACAACATAAAAAATTTCAAAACCTTACCTTTTACAAAGATAACACATTTTTGAACAAAAAAACCAATTCAATTGAAAAATACTTTAAAAAATTAACAACAATAATATGGAACACACTTAAAAAAATCACAGAAAAAAATTAATAAACCTTCACGGAAAACCGTTTAACGTGCTCAAGTATTAAGTTTATATGATTGAATAAAATGAGCTAAATGAAGGTTATTGTAATCTCGTTAAATATATATAGAACTACAAAAACTTAAATAAAATAAGTGCAAAAAATTGCAATAGGCTTTTTATTTATTTATAAATTTGTAATAGATTTAAATTCATGACAAACAATTTTAATTGATTAATAATGCCACATAATATGGAACGGATAGCACATATACGTTTGATCTACGCAAGACTTTTTTTAACATAGTGGTGACGATAAGATTTTCTAGACGTAACGCGTTTGGTTCTAACAGAACAATAAATATCTATAGTTTTTGAATGATCTAATTAGGATTTCCTTTATCGCCCTGGAGTGTGATAGTTTAAAATTGTTTTATAACACCCTTGAAGCCAAAAATGAGTTTTTAAGGATTTTCATTCGTGTATGCTTACATTCGTTTTTGTATTTACTTTCCTTTCTCCTATAAGAATGAATATATAGGTAAGGAAAGTACTATTATCATGTAGATTTTTCGAAATCGAATTTTCAATGGAAATATACCTTTTCAGGCCCCTTAAACTAAAACTCTGGTGTGAAACACTGACACGACTTTCTCTTGCCAATGCAAATAATGACCAATATAACCTAACATTAATAATAAAACATTAGAAATAAACAAAAAATTAACCTCAATAACATAACCTTATAATCATGAGTGAAAGACGCAAAATAAAAATCGACCTCAGTTTGGCTTAAAAATTCGGAAAATCACTCTTTCACGCTAAACTAGGCTCTGTAGGGAAAACGCTCTAAATAAAAACTGTAGATATTTTAATTTCGTATAAATTTTATTATACACTTTTGTCGTAAAATGGCTGAAATCTTAAAAAAAATTGATTTTTACACGTTTTCGTGAGAAAAAAAACAGAAAATCGCTAATTACCGCTAAACTAAGCGTTATACAAAAAAATGTTTGGAATAAAAGTTGTAGGATTTAAAATTCTCTACAACTTTATGCATAACAATTTTGCGCTAAAATGCATATTAAGGTTGCAATCTTAAAAAACCAATTTTTTTACGAGAAAACAGCCTCACCTAGAATTTCAGCAGACATGGCGCCTACCTTACCTTGTAGAGAATAAAAAGTTTTGTAAATGAGGCGATTTAAAAGAAAATCGTAGGAGCCGTTTTTTAAAAAATCACAAAAAAGTGAAAAATTACACAAATAAACTACTACTTCCGGTTGACCGATTTTGATGAAAATGTTCGTGTCGGGTCCTCTAGTGGTATGTAACTTAAGTTTCAAGTTTCGAGTTCGTACGATGTTCCGCTCTTGAGATATTTTGTTCACACACATACACACACACACACACACACACACACAACCACAGACCAATTGCTAAAAACATGTTTTTTGGGTTCAGGGGGTCTGAAAGCGTGTAGATCCGGTGAAAACTCGATCAATCGAAAAATTTTCGAAAAATCGACATGAAAACAATACTTTCCTTCCTATATATTCATATAGGCAAGAGGAAGTAAAAAATGTTTTTACCAAATGGTGTGTCTAATGTGAACAAAATATCAAAAGAACGGATAAGCATACGAAGTTGAAAATTGTAATTTAAATTACGTATCACTAGGGAACCGTACATGAACATTTTCATCAAAATCGGTCAACTGGAAATACAGTAGTAGTTTATTCGTGCAATTTTCACTTCTATGTGATTTTCTCATATGGCACACACGAATTTTTTTTAAATCGCCGCATTTACTACATTTTTATCATGTACATGAATGGTAAACGTTATGCCTGCTGAAAATCTTGGAGGACATAATAATCTCGTGGTAATTTAAAAAAAATTGTGACCTTTTAATATGTATTTTAGGGCAAAAGTGTTTTTATTTAAAGTAGTAGAAAATTAAAACCCTACAACTTTTACTTCAAGCCAATTTTCTAAAGAGTTTAGTTTAGCGTCAATTACTGTTTTTCAGTATTTTTCTCATCAAAATTGGTAAAAACGGGGATTTTTTTTAAGATTGTGGACCCAGAATATATTTATTTTTACGACAAAAGTGTTTATATAATTTAAGTGATAGGAAATAAAAATATCTAAAACATTAATTTTAAGACCTTTTTTCTACAGAACCTAGTTTAGCGTCAAAATTAGTGATTTTCCGTATTTGTATTTTTTTGCATAAGTCGATTTTCCTTTTGCGTCATTCTCTCATGATAAAAAATTAGGTTATATATTTTACTATTTACATTTTATTTATCCCTAATGCGTGTACGTTGCAATCTGTTCCAATTTATAACAATAAACAACCCAATGTCCCAATAAGATGAGTATGACGTTTGAATGAGGTCTCGTACAGGCTCAGGGTGACCATTTCTGAAAGCGTATGGTGTTATTGAACGCCAACTATCTACGTACACCGGTAACCAATATCTAGTATTCAAATCCACATAAAAGTACCTTTGATAGCATTTAAACCAAGAACCTTCGTCTTCAAAAATCAGCTGACTCGCGGCGACGACTTTACCTTTTGACCAACCCAGTGGTCACTGGCAAAATAAAGTAATTAACATTGGCAAAATAAAGTCGTGTGGGTGCTTCACACCAGATTTTTAATTTTTACACCCAGGAGGTTGTGAATTAATTAAGAGAGGTTTTGGAGGTGGGTGTCAAGGTGTCAAAAGAAAGTCATGTAAGTGTTTAACATCAAATGTTTAATTCTTCCATTCAGGAGGTTGTGAATGAATTGACAGAGGTTTTGGAGGTTATCACAGAAAAAGATGACTTAAGATATAGCTCAGTAAAAATTGATTGAGTTTTCAGAGAAAGATACCATACGAGACCATACGTTTTCTTAATTAACACCAAGAAAACCAAAGTAATAACATGCAGTACAGGGGAAATACCAGGACCGCGATTGTACGAGTACGTTGTGTTGGGAGCAGAATAGCTATAAAAGGTACAACAGTTTACCTGTTTGAAAAGTAATATTACAACTGATGGTGAAAGAGAAATAATAAATAGGTGGATTCACCAAGCCAAAACCGCCGTTTACTCTAACAGCAACACCTTTACCAATAGAAATCTCAATCTGGACTTGAAGAAAAGATTCTTGGTTAAAAAAAATATAAATGGAATGTGTGATTTCATACAAAAAGTAAGACGTGGACAATTGAGAAACATGAGAGAAAACTGGTAGCGTTTGAGGGCTGTAATTACCGTAGAATGTAAAGAATCAGCTGGATTGACAGGAGGTATTCAGGAAAGCAAAGGAAACACGGTGACGGAATCAAATATACACACAACCATATAAAGCGACATCCTTAAAAAACTAATTTTTTGAAAACCTGCTGAAATTTTATATGAAAGTTTCTCTTGCGTATATGAATGTATAAGAAGGAAAGTAGCCCTATTGTTTTCATGTCGATTTTTCGAAATCGTAAAATCACAAATTTCTCATTTTTAACTTTTAAAGACAACGAAACTTTATCTTTTATCACTAAAAGAGTAAAGGGTAAAAAATTTAAGCAAATCTGATGTAACTATATTTGCTTAATGTGCAAATCAATTAACGTATGACATAAATTATAAAATTGAAATCTTTTAACAGTTTACAAAGACATGAGTCAGTAATTCTACATAATGACGCATTTAGCTATGCGTTGAATTGCTTAAAAAATTATCAGTCGTTCCGAAAAATTAAAATCGTAAACAAATATTGAACAATAATCAACAAGTTAAATAATTCACATACGTAATTTAATTATAAAAAATCAATTAAAATTTATTATCGCAATTCATTCATGACACACCCTCGAAGGGTTAAAAAACAGCTTTTTATTTTCATATTTTTTCTAGCACTTGTCCTATGTGAAATATAAGGAAGGATAGTTAGTATTGTTTTTATGTCGATTCTTCGAAATCGTGTTTTCACTGGATATACACGGTTTTCCGGCATCTTGAACTCTGTGTGTGTGTGTGTGTGTGTGTGTGTGTGTGTGTGTTTGTGTGTATGTATGTGTGTCTAAACAGACTATCTCGAAAACGGAATATTGTACAAAGTTGAAACCGTTGTATTGTGTAATAATAATTTATATAACAAACACTGAAACTTATTATAAGATTGTTGTACGGTTTAATTATCAAAAAGTGAATTTTCTAACGAGATCCTTCCCGCGAAGTTTTCC
The DNA here is from genome assembly GCA_035578175.1 of Catonia carolina. NCBI lineage: Eukaryota > Metazoa > Arthropoda > Insecta > Hemiptera > Achilidae > Catonia > Catonia carolina. The sequence goes on along the minus strand of JAQMRL010000007.1, from coordinate 9,975,959 downwards.
AGGAATACCATACTAATGAACCCAGCAAATGTAGCAAACGAGAAAAGTATAATTTAAATTTTTGAAAATATTATTTTTACTTTCTCTTGCGTATATGAATATATAGGAAGGAAAGTAGCCCTATTGTTTTCATGTCGATTTTTCGAAATCGAGTTTTCACCGGATCTACACGTTTTCAGACCCCCTGAACCAAAAAACATGTTCTTAGCGATTGGTGTGGGTGGGTGTGTGTGTGTGTGTGTGTCAAGAACGGAACATCGTACGCACTTGAAACTTAAATTAGATACTACTACCAGATTCGACACAAACATTTTCATCAAAATCGGTCGACCGGAAGTAGTATTTTATTCGTATCATTTTTCACTTTTTTGCGATTTTCTCAAAAACGGCTCTTACGATTTTTAAAAAAATCGCCTCATTTGCTAAATTTCTTAGGCGCCATGTCTGCTGAAATTCTTGGGAAAGCTGTTTTCTCGTAAAAAAATGTTTTTTTTTTTAAGATTGCGGCTTTAATATGCATTTAAGCACAAAATGTATTTAATAAAATTGTAGAGAATGTAAAATCCTACATTTTTCATTACAAACATTTTTTTGTATAATCCTTAGTTAAGCGAATATTAGCGATTTTCTGGTTTTCTTTCTCACGAAAACGTGAAAAATAAATCGATTTTTTTAAGATTTCAGCCTAAGTATGCATTTTACGACAAAAGTGTATATAATCAAATTTGTTGGAAATTAAAAGATCTACAACTATTAATTAGAGCATTTTTCTCTATAGAGCCTAGTTTAGCGTGAAAGAGTGATTTTCCGTATTTTTAAGCCAAACTAAGGTTGATATCCATTTTACATGATTCACTTACGATTAAAATAAGGTTATGTTTATTGAGGTTAGTTTTTTTATTTCTAATGTTTTATTACTAATGTTAGGTTATATTATTAATTATTTGCATTGGAAAGAGAAAGTTGTGTGAGTGTTTCACACCAGATTTTTATATTTTTGGATCGGAGTGCTGTAGGCACCCTTATGGACTAGTCCTACGATGCTAATTTACTAGCTGCTACTACTAGCGCGTAGGAGACTGTTCCCACGGAGCTTGTTAATTAATGCCGGTGCTCTGAAGACATATGTGAGTTGTATTGTGCAACGCTGTACAACGTACAGCTTACTAGCAAATAGCAACGTTTCCAAACGTTTACACCGAGCTAGTTTACTAGCGCTAGTCAATCACGTGACCTTTTCTCCCCTACTAGCGCTAGTAAAATCAAACATGTTCAAAGTCACTAGCGCTTTAACTAAACTAGCTGCTAGTTGTTCACTCCCATAGCTAGCTGCTAGTATTACCGCCGGGGATAGGCCTTTAATTTGGGGTTACAGATGAAATCCGGGGATATTAAACATTTGTCAACACCACAATACTGTGACAATATCGAAAAGGAAAGAGTATTGGAGAGTTTTTTAGGGGATCGAGAATTTATAAATGTTAACATAAATAAAAAATGGGAGTAATAGAGTAACAGAGTAGTAATAGGGTAATAAAACAATAAAAAGTGTTTTTCTGAGAACAAGTTAAGAAATATTGTTGTTTAGGTCAACAGCCGAAAGGCTGGTTTGAACCTCTAGAGGTTTTACTAAGTAAAAACGACGAGTGAGGTGGTTTACTAGTGCCTTCCTCACTGAGTTAAAAGAGTATGCTTATCAGCATGCCAGGCTCTCCGAAAAGCACCCACTTTCCACCCTGCAAATGATACCTTCACTTCATTCACTACAGGGTCTGGCTATATAATGAAAGTCATTACTCATAGAGGAGATAACTCTGACTAGTCTCTTTTACACCTCTACCTCTTCTGTTCTTAAATAGTTCAGTCATATAATTGGCTGACTATGTGATAAGAAAGAGAACTATTTTTTGTAGCCCTGGAAACAACAGATCGAGCGCAATTAATTTTACATTCCATCTGTCCGTTATGGGCATTAAGAAATATTATGTGTTATATAAATGGTCTTTTATAGTAAAGGTAGACCTGGCTTTTGTGTCACTCGGCATTGTGAGAGTCGGGTGATTACCTGTTTAGATAATTGGCCTTTTTATAACACCTTTAAATCAATCCTAATTATTGTTTACAGTTGTTTGGATTTATCCAGAAGCCGTCAGAAGGATTTTGTTTTTTATTATTATATCGAAAATCTGTCTTTTCTCGAACACTCCATTAGCCCACCTATTAATGCGCCCGTTTGTTTACGATCGGGGGTCAGTATTTGATTTATCTTCCATGAGTGTACTTCGTAGTGCTTAACGGTTACGTTTGGAATAGGCCAGCGTACTGTGAATTACTCTCTATTGTTTAATGTCTATTTACTCTTTATCATTTCTGTAAGTAGTATTAAGTTAAATTAGTTCAGTTATTTACAGTAGTAAATTACAGCCTTATGAGTTTATTTATTAAGTAATTTCATTGTAATATAACGAGTGTTTTATTAAGGACGCAACCCTGATTGTAAGAAGATAGAAGTAATACATCGGTAAATTTTCTGTCCCCCAATCGGTGTGTTGGCAACAGTGTACTCAAAGCCAACTACTAAGACAGTTAAAATGTTCCAGTCAAGCATTAGTGTGGTGACAGCAGTCGTTTCGTTATATTGTGTCAGCAATGGTTTTTCCAAGGAAGAACTGGGTGTTTTATTAAGAACGCAACCCTATGTTAAAAGCCACAATCTACGGCATATTTTTATTTTACTTACTTTACAAATTATTAATTAATCTAAATTATTATTTTACAAATGAATAGAAAATTGCAATGAAAACATTGTACTACTTCTATCTTCTTATAATCAGGGTTGCGTCCTTAATAAAACACCGGTTCTTCCTTGGAAAAATCCATTGCTGACGCAATATAACGAAATGACTGCTGTCACCACACTAATGCTTGACTGAAACATTTTAACTATCTGAGGTAGTTGGCCTTGAGTACACTGTTGCCAGCATACCGATTGGGGGACAGAAAATTTACCGATGTAATGCTTGACTGAAACATTGTAACTGTCTGAGGTAGTTGGCTGTTGCTAACATACCGATTGGGGGACAGAAAATTTATCGATGTATTACTTCTATCTTCTTATAATCAGGGTTGCGTCCTTAATAAAACAACCGTTACTTGTAGATTGTAATCACTTATTTAATTGTAATTCTTAGTCGTAATAAATAGGCCTACTTGTAATTTTAAACTTTAGTGTGTTAATTATTTAATTTACCCAGATCCCGAAACGGACCTTAGAGATAAGTGTCACAATACTTTCTTTCTCAATACTATTGCTAGAACGCGGGAAATAAAAAATAAAAAAATAATAAGGAAGAAGCCGTCTCCATGCCCCAAAGGTTACCATGCTATGTTGTTAAGCGGAGGTCCGGGTTCAATTCCCGACCTGGGTTTGTAAAATTATTAAAAGTTCAAACCCACTGTTCCTTAACCCAAAATAGTCGCTAATAACCAAGATATTGATCAAACTTAAAATAAACAAAAAAATTAAGGAATAACGAAAAACGAAGATTAACTCAAGAAACTTACACGAGGTCAGCATTTATACAAATCTTTTAAAATGTTATCAAAGATGGCCCTTAAAATTTTCCACAATTATAATCACGTTTTTATTAACGAAAACTACAACACGCTCAAATATAGTCTATTAATAGCTAGATAATTTATTTATATTAATTTATCAAAATTTTAAATTTATTCAAATCACAAATATAATATTTTTAATGAATTTATATATTGCATAATCTTTAGATAATTACCATTAAGAATAGAATAAATGCAAAAATTTGTAAAATTGCAACATGTAGGCGTACTACAAAAATTAATAGAGATGAAAATAAATATTTAAAATGTGCCAGTGTTTTGCCGTGTCTACTTTATACAATACTAAAAATCTGGTGTGAAACACTCAGACGACTTTCTTTTGCCAATGTAAATAAGTAAACAATGTAAACTGAAAAACGTAACCTAATTTTAATCATGAGTAAATGACGCAAAATGAAAATCCACCTCTGTTCGACTTAAAAATAAGGTAAATCAGTAATTGTCTTTAGACTCAGTAGAGAAAAATGCTTAATATAAATTAGAGTTGTAGGTTCTTTAATTTCCTACAACTTTTATTATATACACTTTTGTCGTACAATGCATACTAAAGCCACAATCTTAAAAAAATCCATTTTTTACCAATTTTGATCATAAAAAACCAGAAAACCACTAATTGCCGCTAAACTAAGCGTTGTACAAAAAAATGGTTGAATTAAAAATTGCAGGTTTTTAAATATTCTAATAACTTTTTACTTTCTCTTGCCTATATGAATTTATAGGAAGGAAAGTATTGTTTTCATGTCGATTTTTCGAAATCGAGTTTTCACCGGATCTATACGTTTTCAGACCCCCTGAACCCAAAAAACATGTTTTTAGCGATTGGTCTGTGTGTGTGTCTGTGTGTGTGTGTGTGTGTGTCTGTGTGTGTGTGTCTGTGTGTGAACAGAATATCTCAAGAACGGAACATCGTACGAACTTGAAACTTGAAACTTAAGTTACATACCACTACCGGACGCGACACGAACATTTTCATCAAAATCGGTCAACCGGAAGTAGTAGTTTATTCGTATAATTTTTCAGTTTTTTGCGATTTTCTCAAAAACTGGTCCTACGATTTTTTTTAAAATCGCCTATTTTACTCAATTTTTTATTCTCTACAAGATAGGGTAGGCGCCATGTTTGCTGAAATTCTCGGTGAGGCTGTTTTCACGTAAAAACGTTGTTTTTTTAAGATTACGGCTTTAATATAAATTTTAGCGCAAAACCTTATATAATAAAAGTTGTAGAGAATTTAAAAACCTACAACTTCTGTTTCAAACATTTTTTTGTATAACGCTTAGTTTAGCGGTAATTTGCGATTTTCTGTTTTTTTTTCTCACGAAAACGTGAGAAAAATCGATTTTTTTAACATTTCGGTCTTAGTATGCATTTTACGACAAAAGTGTATATAATTAAATTTATAGAAAATTAAAAGATCTACAACTTTTGTTTAGAGCATTTTTCTCTACAGAGCCTAGTTTAGCGTGAAAGCGTGATTTTCCGTATTTTTAAGCCAAACTGAGTTCGATTGTCATTTTGCGTCATTCACCCATGATTAAAATAAGGTTATGTTTTTGAGGTTAGTTTTTGTTCATTTCTAATGTTTTAATACTAATGTTAGGTTTATTGTTAATTATTTGCATTGGCAAGAGAAAGTTGTGTGAGTGTTTCACACCAGATTTTTTTATACACACTTTTGCCATAGAATGCATATTAAGACCCCAATCTTAATAACAAAAATTTTCACCAAGAGAGTACAGGCCTCCCAAGAATTTCGGCAGACATGGCGCTTACCCTGTAAACTTCATGGCGCTTCCTGTAGAGCATAAAAGATTTAGGAAATGAAGCAATTTTTAAAATAAACCGTCGGAGGTTTTGAGAAAAATCACAAAAAAGTGAAAAATCACACGAATAAACTACTACTTCCGGTTGAAAGATTTTGACAAAAACGTTCATCGGGGTCAGTCTTAAAAAAGGTTTACAGATTTTAATGAGCGAAACACAGAAATTCATTAATTGACGCTACACTAAGAGTCGTTGTAGGAAAAACGGCTAAAATGAAAGTTGTAGGTTTTTTATTTTCTACAAATTTCAGTATTTATACTCTTTTGCCTTAAAATACACATTAACCCTTTCAGTAACAACAAAGATTTAGCATGATTATATATTATATAAATTTTTACAGACGGCCAAAATAGGGCTAAGTAAAAAGTTGGGTGGACCGCGGAAGTCTCATCAAAATTTTAACCGGACTTGATCACATTTAGTTGAAGACCACTGTTAAATATTACTTACAAGAATATATCGTAAACTAGGCGATTTTTGAAAAATCGTACAAAAGTGAAAAATCATAAGAATAAATTAATTCTTTCGATGGACCAATTTTGCTGAAAATATCCACGTAGGGTCTTCTAGTTATACCGTACTTAAGTACCAAGTTTCAATTTCGTACTCTATTCTGTTCTCCAAATATTTTGTTCACACAGACCAATCGTTAAAATTATGTTGTTATTTGGGTTCAGGGGAAAACGTTTATTTCCAGTAAAACATCGACATGAAACAATACTTTTCTTCCCAATATAAATATTCATATAGGGCAAGAGAAAGAAATAAATTATTACGAAAAAAGCTCAATGAACTTTGACATTGACAAATACAAACACACACGAACATAGTTAACTGAAACAAATTACATCGAAATAAACTAAAAAGAACTTAAGATAAAATTAAGAGCTATAAATTAATTATGAATATATATATTTATATATAAGAACCACGTGATCGGATTGAAAATAGCATTCAATCTGCCAGTGTTAAGCAATCATTTTGGACCTGTCATAATCTAAATCATAATGTAGGTTAAAATAGTAATAATAATAATAATAATAATAATAATAATAATAATAATAATAATAATAATAATAATAATAATAATAATAGCAACAACAGTAAAGATAATTTTTTAGAGTGTGATTGTAAAATATAAAATAAAGATTTATTAAGAGTGTTCATTCATTTAAAAAATGTTTTCTTTGCACATGTTAATGAATGTAATGGGTGTGAGAGAGAATGTTCTTAGTAATGATAAAACTAATCTTTTTTATTAGTTTAATTAAAATCGCATCAACAGCTCGGTTTTTTATCGACTATAGAGGGTTTTAACTTATGAAAATTTTCAGACCCAAGCTGGGAATCGAACCCGGGACCAAAATGATGTAGGCTAGCACACTACCACTACGCTACTAAGGATATGCCAATCTTGATATACTACGAGGGCCGTGGAATAATTAACGAGACAAATTGATGTAGAGAAAAAATGATTTATTCCAGATATACGAACACTGTCACACCCACACACATACCACAAAATCCATAAAAGAGATTAAAAAGATGCTTATATAAAACAGCGTTGAGGATTTACCACAAAATCACACCCACACCTACAACAAAATCCACAAAGAATGGTTAAATAATTGTATAACTTTTGTTGCATTTTCTTAAAGGGGTTTATGTTTAGTTAATTCGATTTGTTAAACTTTTAGATTGCATTTTTTAAATTTTTTTAAAAATCGTATAAATTTTTAAACTGATATGGTTTTAAGCCCTGGCCTAGTTTAAATCTCTATTGTACTATCTATTTAATAAAAGAAAAGAACACGTAACCCAGGAAATGGCTTATAGGTATAGTTGGGTCGGCCAATTTCTTCCACCTCATACATCGTGAATTGCAAAATACATTAAAGGTTTTGAAAAGAATATGTATGGGTTACTATTGAATACGAAAAGAAAAATTATATATATATTCATGCGAGGATTTACAGCCCCAGCCGTATCTCGCTTCCTAAGCACCACCTCTCTCTGTCCCGCCAGTCCCCATCGGAGAGCCGTCGTAAAGACATTGCCTCCTGCATCCCATCTAATCATGTCACTTCCGGCCTACCCCTCCTTCTTATACCGGCTGGCGTCCACTCCCATACCCTCTTTGGCCACCTACCATCCTTCTTCCTCTGCTAATGGCCAAACCATTTTAACTGCTTCCGGAATATGGTATCCATGATATTTCCTTGAACGCCGATTCTTCTCCTAATTTCAGAATTCGGAATTCGATCGATCCGCGACACACCACAGCTCCACCTCCAGAAATCTATCTCCACCGCTTTTAGGCGATCCTTCTGTCTCTTTGTCAATATCCACACTAAATTATAAAGATTTATTATTAGCTATTATTATTATTATTTGATAGAATCGAGATTTAAGTTTCTGAAGTATATTTGTCTTCTTCTCACAATCAAGGATTAGGCTCTCGCCTGTTCCGATTCACAACAGCGCCATAACCATTGAATTATTACCATATCTTACGTGGCCTCCCAACATCTCTCCTCCCCTCCGGCCAGTATTTCAAAACACATAGTCACATATCATGTATCATATCAACACATATCACATAGTCAGCCAATTGTTTGACTGAACTATTTAAGAACAGAAGAGGTAGAGGTATAAAAGGCACTAGTCAGAGTTATCTCTTCTGAGAGTAATGAATTTCATTATACAGCAAGACCCTGTGGTGAATGAAGTGAAGGTGTCACTTGCAGGGTGGAAAGTGGGTGCTTTTCGGAGGGCCTGGCATGCTGATAACCATACTATTTCAACTCAATGAGGAAGGCAATGGTAAACCACCTCACTCGTTTTTACTAAGTAAAATTTCTAGAGGTTCAAACCAGCTTTCGGCTGTTGACCTAAACAACAATAAAACCAAAATTCTTTAAAACCCCCGAAAAGATCTATAAAGATTTAGATGTTTTAAAACGTATAATTTCAACCGAAACACTAAAAATTTTCGCAAAATAAAGCCTTTTACTCTTCATAGAGGTCACATATTGATTAATTGATGCGGTAAATCTTCAAAGAACCGGGTTATAAGAACAAACGATAATGTTTTACGTTTAACGGGAATTTGGAAAACCACACTATCGAAAATAACGAAAGAAAATGAAGAAAAAACACAAAATCATCAATGACATTTTGAAATACTGAGAGCAATGTATAAGCAAGGGCATTCCTAAGTGATTTCTGGAATAAACTTTAATAAGATGTTTCACATAAGTATTAAACTTAAGTGTTATAGGTTGTAAGTACTTGATTAAGGAAGATCAAAGGAACTTGTTTCATAACGAGACACGTGATCGTAGCATGAGGCCGTTATTCTTGTTAAATATTACTCAGTGCATTTAAATTTACTAAGTCCATACGTTTAAACGGTTTAAAACATTAGTTCTAATCCTCCAGTAAACCTCCAATCATCTTTAAGTTTTTGGTAAACCAATTTTGGAATAATACCATCAGCAATATGAAAATGTAAGAGTTGAAAAGAATATTACATAAATAATTATATTACGAGGGATATTCAATAATTAACGAGACAAATTGATGTAGAGCAAAACAATTTATTCAATGACCATGAACCTTGCATTACTTTTCAATAACGACACTTTTAAGTCATAAAACGCAAATTAAAGCAGTAATGTTAGAAAATCTAATTTTTTACCGTTTTTTTTTGTATAACGCTTAGTTTAGCAGTAATTAGTGATTTTCTGTTATGTTTCTGTAGGCCATATTAAAAAAAAAATGAATTTTTTGAAGATTTCGGCCTTAGTATGCATTTCACGACAAAAGTGTGGGCTATACAATCAAATTTATAGAAAATTAAGAGATGCGGGCTACAACTTTTATTTATAGCATTTTTCTCTGCAGAGCCTAGTTTAGCGTAAAATAGTGTTTTTCCGTACTTTTAAGCCCAACTGAGGTTGATTTTCATTTTGCGTCTTTCACTCACGATTAAAATTAGGTTATGTTTTTTTGTTTATTTCTAATGTTTTATTACTAATGTTAGGTAATATTGTTAATTTATTTGCATTGGCAAGAGAGAGTTGTGTGAGTGTTTCACACGAATTTTTTTAAATGGATGCAACCTTTCTGGATGACCCGGTATATTATTCTGCACTGGTCGAATCTCTATTACGATACGGTATTGTCGTAAGGGGGTGAGCTCTATATCCTGGGGCACCTATGCTCTTGTGGTAAAAATGATATTTTAAGATTAGATACGTCATTAATATGCATTAAGGGGCAAAAGTGTATAAAATCAAAGTTTTAGAAAATTAAAACGCCTACAACTTTTATTTAAAAAATGTAATTGTAAAACGCTTAGTTAGCGACAATTAGTAATTATATGTATTGTTTCATCAAAATCAGTAAAAAAATGGGACTTTTTTAATATTGCGGCCTTAGTACTCATTTCACGATAAAAATGTATAAAATTAAATTATAGGGAATAAAAAAAACTACAACTCTTACTTCAAGCATTTTCTTCTACAGAGGTTGATTTTCATTTTGCATCATTCACTCATGATTAAAATTTTGAAGATAAATGAGTAAAATGTTTCCTTTTTACATTAGTTACTAATGATTTAACATAGATTATGTTTAATTGTATACATTGGCAAGAGAAAGTCGTGTGAGTGTTTTACACCAGATTATTTTTATTACTTCCGCTGGCAGTGCCATTTGAATTTTTCTTTGATATTTATCATACCCAGGCCCGAAAGAACCTGGGCTTAGGTCTCACAGAAACTTTCGATAGTTTAAAAAATTACCCCGATTATTTAGGTTTACTCGATAGGGTAGGGGAAGAGGAGGAGAAAAAAGAAAAGGTGTTGATGAAGGAGGGTAGAGGGGAAGTAGGAAAAACAATAAAAAGTATCTATTGTTCACGCACAATCTACTGAATAATAATGTACTGCTATAAAGGGATTGTAAAAATGTCAATAATATCATTACAAAGTGTAAATAGATTATTTATAAACACAGTTTTACATTTGTTTGTAAATGAAAACACACACACACACACACACACACACACACACACACACACATAAACATTATAAATGAGAAGTATAAATTGTTTGTTTAGCACGTTACGTTTTGTTAATAAAAGAAAAAATATATTAACTTTAATTTTTATTATCTTTTTTCATTTATATTCTTTATTTCTACTGACAATCAGTTTAATGACAAGACTGACATCTTCCTGAAAAAACTAGTGTTCTTGTGTTTCAAACACAATTACTATTTATTGATGGACTGGCTATAACTAGACTATAATATATCAGTTTAGCAAACATTGATAAAAGTATATTATTTGTCATTGCTAGACTATTTTTATACCCAACGCAATTTTTTTCTTTCTCTTGCCTATATGAATATGTAGGAAGGAGAGTATTGTTTTCATGTCGATTTTTCAAAATCGAGTTTTCAGCGAATATACACGTTTTCAGACCCCCTGAACCCAAAAAACATGTTTTTAGCGATTGGTCTGTGTGTGTGAACAGAATATCTCAAGAACGGAACATCGTACGAACTTGAACCTTGAAACTTAAGTTAGATACCACTAGAGGACCTGACGAACATTTTCATCATAATCGGTCAACCGGAAGTAGTAGTTTATCATGTCATTTTTAACTTTTTAGAGATTTTCTCAAAAACGGCTCCTACGTGTTTTTTTTAAATCGCCTCATTTACTAAATTATTTTATGCTCTACAAGATAGGGTAGGCGCCATGTCTGCTGAAACTCTTGGGGAGGCTGTGATCTCGAAGAAAAAAAATTTTTTTTTTAAGATTGTGGCCTTAATGAGGATTTCAGGGCAGAAGTGCATTGATCAAAAGTTGTAGAAAATTAAAAAACCTACAATTTTTATTTCAAACATTTCGTTTTATAACGTTTAGTTTAGCGGTAATTAGTGATATTCTGTTTTTTTCATGAAAATCTGTAAAAAATTGATTTTTTAAGATTTCTATAATAAGATTTTTTTTTTATTCCTAATTTGTGTATGTTGCAATCTGTTCAATTTAGAACAATAAGCAACCCCATGACCCAATGAGATGAGGATGATGTGTATGACGTGTAAATGAGGTGTAGTCTTGTATAGACCCAGGCTGACCATTCCTGAGAGAGTATGGTTAATTAAACCCCAACCATCAAAGTACACCGGTAACCACTGTCTAGTATTCAATCCGTATAAAAGTAACTACCTTTACTAGGATTTGAACCGGGAACCTTTGTCTCCGAAAATCAGCTGTTAAACAGCTGATTTTGGCGACGACTTTACCTCTAGACCAACCCGGTGGGTATAATAAGATTTAATATATTAAAATATTAAGATTTATATAATCATATTTATAGGAAATTAAAAGATCTACAACTTTAATTAGAGCATTTTCCTCTACTACAGAGCCTAGTTTAGCGTGAAAGAGTGATTTTCCGTATTTTTAAGCCAAACTGAGGTTGATTTTCATTTTGCGTCGTTCACTCATGGTTAACATTAGGTTATGTTAACTGAGGTTAGTTTTTTGTTTAGTTCTAATGTTTTATTACTAATTTTAGGGTATAATGTTCATTATTTTGCATTGGTAAGAGAAAGTCGTGTGAGTGTATTACACCAGACTTTTATATTTTACGAGGCAGAGACGGACTTTATGCGTGCGAGCCGCAAATAAAAGCAGTTTTTCCAATAAAATAAATTACAACGTAAAAAATAAAATTTCATATAACAATTTTAATTATCAGAAGATATTTATAAACAGATTCTACTATTAATAAATAAAATACATTTTATTTCCCATTTAATAGATAACATAAGTAGAAAAAGTAGAACTACATATTTCCTTCGAAAAAACTAAATACATAACAAACATCCAAACAGCTGGCGTCACCTGAAGACACAATAGGGAAAAATTGTAGAGTTGATAGCTTCACGTACCTCGGGGTGATAAAACAATCAAAGACTAGAAAACGAAGCGAACAACAACAGACGGGAAAAGATGGCCGGTGCACTTCAAGGAACTACTACTACTACTACAACAAGAAAGAACTCTCAACTATGAATGAAACGCATAGAACAATAGCTAACATGGTTTTTTGAGCCTGAAAACTTGTAACTTACTTCCGGTAAAAACTGGATTTCAAAAAATCGACATGAAAACAATATTTTCTTTCCCTATAAACCAATTGGTCTATGTGTGTGAACAAAATATCTCAAGAACGGAATAGCGTAGGAAGTTGAAACTTATTAACTTAAGCTAGGTACCTACCACAAGGGATTTTGACTTGAACATATTCATCAAAATCGGTCAACCAGAAGTAGTAGTAGGCCTACATATGTGGAATTTTTCACTTTTTCGCGATTTTCTCGAAAACGGCTTCAACGATATTTTTTTTTTTAAGAGCGCCATTTAGTAAATATTTTATGCTCTACCACATACGGTAAGCATTTGCTGAAATTTTTGGTGGACTGCGTTCACGTGGTAAATAATTCTTTTTTTAATATTGCGGCCTTAATATTCACTTTAGGGCAAAAGTGTACATAATTAAATTGTAGAACATTAAAAAACCTAGAACTTTTATTTGAAACATTTTTTTGTGTAACGCTTAGTTTAGCGGGAATTAGTGAGTTTCTGTATTTTCCTCATTAAAATTGGTAAAAAATTAATTATTTTAACATTGGAGCCTTAGTATGCATTTTACGACATAAATGTATACAATCAAAGTTGTAGAAAATTAAAAAACAACTTTTTTTTCATGAATTTTTTGACAGAACCTAATTCAGCGACAATTAGTGATTTTCCTTATTTTTACATAGGCAAGCGAAAATTGTGCAGTCAATACGTTTTATCACAGATTGTTTTAATATGAAGTTCACGGTAATGGGAAATGCACGAGCGACACTAGCGGTAAAAGTGACCATTTAGCTCAGTTATAAGAAATCTTGTAAGTTATCTCGAAGTTAAATTGTAAATTAATTTTCCTATTTAATACGTATAACAAAATAGGTACTGATGTTTTTATACCAAAACAACTTTACACAGCAAAACAAAAGGACATTATATAATTATGTAAAAATTATAAATAAATATAAAAAACCACTGATATAATTTACAGAAGATACATATCTAAGAATACAATAATTATGCAATAAAATTATTACATAATACATAAATACATAAAATTAATGCTGTATTAATGACATAATATTGACGCCAATAAAAAAACAATTAAATATGTTTAAAAAATTTATATATTACAGAATTATAGTTGAAATACAATAAAATAATTTATTTAAACTTTATTTAAATAGATGTTCATAAAAAACAAACAGGTATAATATTTTATAATAATTGTGTAACTATAAAAATAGAAGTTGTTTAAAAGACATTTTTCTCGATTCACGTGATGTTCATAAATTGTTAATAATACACATTTTCTTTTGATCCTTAATGTGTGCGTTGCAATCTGTTCAATACAAGAACAATAAGCAACACCTTGACCTAATGAGATGAGGATTATGTATACGACGTGTAAATGAAGCGTACCTAGTCTTGAACAAACTCAGAGTATGATTATTTGAACTCCGTCCATCAAGGTACATCGGTATCCACCGTCTAGTATTCAAATTTGTATAAAGGTAACTTAACTAGGATTTACATAAAGCAAAATACCTTTTTACAGAATTTAAATGTCTATAATCACAACACAAGAAACAGAATTGATTATTATTTGCTGACCGCCTCTATGGCATAGTGACTACAGTCAAACTTCTATAACTCGAATCCTCAAAGGATGGGGAAAACAATTCGTTACAAAAATTTCGAGTTATCGAAAAATAAAAAAAAAGCAATTGTTAAAAAAAACAAAAACAGAACATTCCACATAGGCTAATACAGTACCCTACAGTATGTGGAATATGTAGGCCTACTGTACATGCTTAATTGCGTAAGACTCATTACACACAAACCGGCATGCCAAGCCGGCTTGCCATGCCGGTTTGCTAACCGTAGTCAACCGTACTGGCAGCCGACAATCGGGTAGTCTATTTGACAGTCCCGGCTGCAAACTGGCTAGAAACCGGCCCGGTTCAGTGTGTAAAGCAACATTGACGCCAATGCTCGACTACACAGCGGGCTTGCCGGCCCGGCATGCCGGTGTGTGTGTGTAAGGAATCTAATACAGTACTGTACGTTGCATTTAGCTTAGCTATTGGTTGCAGTGTTAAGTACTGTACATATTTTATACAGTATTCAAAAATTACGCAGCACATACTGAATACGGTATATTGTACCGACAGACTATGGTTCTATTTTTCTGTGGTCGATTCAAAGAAATTCATTTTTTTCGTTTACGCCTGTTAGACCTATACAAGACAACCAGATGACTTTGAAGGTCTGTACCCTTTTATGATCGAACATATTGTCTTATAATGAAAGAAGTAGCACTGTACCTACATTTTTCAAAATACCAAAACCGCTATTTTGAGAACTATGTACAAATTTTGTCAAAAGAAACGAAATAATTAGTTCGACTTAGAGAAATGGCGAAATTCGAGTTATAGATGACTTTTGACATGGTAAATGCATGGAAGGTTGAAGGGGACTGAAATTAAATTCGAGTTATAGAAGTTCGATTGTAGTCAGTTAGCCTACAAAGTGAAAGATCCCGGGTTTCATTCCCAGCAAGGGTCTGGAAAGTTTATCACATTAAAACTCATCATTACAATACCAAATCCCACAGTAGTCGCTAATGACCAAATTGTCGATGCGACTTTAAATAAAAAGTAAAAAAAATTATGTTGCTATTAACAATACTAAATTGTTTACAGTTTAATTACAGGTTTTTAGACTAATGGATAAAATAATTATGTACTACTATATGGAAAATTCTTACGAGAAGAAGGGATAGGCTAGCAGGGCATATCTTAAGACATTCAGGTATCACTCTATCAATAATGGAGGATAATATTAAAGGAATTGTAGGGGAAGGCAAAGATTAGAATATTTAAAACAAATTACAAAAGATGTAGGGTGTTGCAGGTATGTAAATATGAAACGACTTGCACAAGATGGAACAAATTGGAGAACTGCATTAAACTAGTTAAGAGACTGATGACAAAAAAGGCAGGTAGAAATGCGTTTATAAATAACCATAAAGCTTTATAAAGTTGTGGTAACATAAGCTAACAAATATTTGATTGATGAAACATTTTACCGTGTACATGAATTCCTTTCTAAATTGTTTTTGGTTGAAAAATATTTATATATTTTTTTTTTTGTTTAACGTCCGACTGTTTTGCAAATTGCTGCTAATGCAGACGGTGAAGGATGAAATGAATTTTTTGTAACGTATGAAAAAATGCCATGCCCGAGTGGGATTCGAACCCAAGACCGCGTGATGAGAGGTGAGCACGTTACTCGCCTCAATAAATATTTATAAGCTTCTAAGTAAATGCTGAGACAAATTATGTACTATTTGAGCCAAATGGTTAGATAACATACTCATTGAAATTACCAAGTAAGTAATGGAAACAAATTGGTAAGAACTGGTGAGAATTGGTAAGTAATGAACTTAGCATATTGTTAAAATTTAGGCTTATCAGTTTTATCTTGACATGTCCTGTACTCTCTACTAGAGTCTCCTAGATGCAGTTATAAAAAAAAGGATTTGAGCCACAGAATCACCTGTTACGCAGTTGAATCATGGCGATACCTTTACCCATAGACCACACTTGTGAGTTCCCATCTTATAGAGCATGAAAGATTTAGTAAATGAGATGATTTTAAACAAAATTGTAGGAGCCATTTAGCCACATTGCAAAATTTCCCATTTTAAAAATCCATTTTTTACCAATTTCAAAAAGAAAATCGGGAAAACCACTAATTTTGATGTTAAACTACGTGTAGTAGAAAAATTATTGAAATAAAATTTGTAGATTTTTTAATTTTCTACAACTTTAAATGTATACTTTTTCCCTTAAATGTAAATTAAAGCCACAATCTTAAGGAAAAATTATGATGAGAGCAAAGCCTCCCACAAATTTCAGTAAAGCCTTTCTTAGTTTGTTCCTACTTTCAACAAATAACGATGTCACTGAGCATGCCTATTATATAAAAATGTGTACACACTGATTAAAAAGCAACAACAAAATACTTTCAAAAGTATTTAAATACAAAATACTTTTAAAAGTATTTTTATAAATGAAATTGTTAGGCCTACATCATATCATGACTGATGTTTTAAGTACTTTAAGTACTTATAATTTAAAACATAATTAACTTAATAGGAATACAACATCCATAAAGTCACGAACTCTAAGGTGGACCATGTAGTAGCTGGCATTGGTTTGTTGACAGTAGGAGCAAACTAAGAACGGCTGAACTTTATACAAGCTGCTTAGCCCATCTTTTTTTTAAGCCATAATGTGTCTATGTTGAAATCTGTTCAATTTAAGAACAATAAGCAACCCAATGATTCAATGATGAGAATGATATGTATGAAATGTAAATGAGGAGTAATCTCGTACAGATTCAGGCCGACCGTTCCTGAGAGTTTATGGTTAATTGAAACTCAATCATCAAAGTACACTGGTGCGTCTAGTATTCAAATCCATATAAATGTAACTATTCTTTACTAGGATTTGAATCATGGAACATTCATCTCCAAAACTCAGCTGTTACATGGCTGACTTTCAGCAGTAACTTTACCATGAGACCAACCCAGTGGGTTAATACACATCTTAATGTTTTGTTTTAGTTTAAATTTGCTGGTTACATCTGTGGTAACATAACTTTCATTTATAATTTCTTTTTGTAATCCAAAGAAAGCTCTGGATAGTTATTTTTAAGTTCATTGTTCAAAAAAGAAAAAGTTCTTATGTATTCAAAGAAGTTATGTATAATGCATACTTTGTACCAATTTTAACTTGACGCACCCTATGTATGCCCATAACAGGCAGGTGGATTTAATAACAGAAGAGAAAAAAAGAGACTAATCAGTGATATCTCCTCTAAAAGTAATGAATTTCAATATACAGCCAGACCCTGTATGAAGTGAAGGTGTCATTCGCAGGGTGGAAAGTAGATGCTTTTCAGAGAGCCTGGCGTGCTGATAAGCATACTTTTCTACTTAGTGAAGAAGGCAATTGTAAATCAACTCACTCTTCATTTCACTTAGTAAAGCATCGAGAGGTCCAAACCATTTTTCAGCTGATGACCTAAACAACATCATATCCTGTGTATTCCTATTGGGCAAGAGAAGTAAAAACAAATAAATATAGGACGCAAGCAACTCCCTTTGGTGACTCCAGGACTATAGTCGTTACCAGCAAAAAAACAAATTTTTTTTTAAAATACTTTCCTGTATATAAATGAACTAAATGAGAAACAATTTTTATAAAGAAAATAAAAATATAACAGAAACAATTGATTTTATAACTGATTTATTTCTTAAAAAGATCAAAACTTTTTAATATTCATTACAAGTCCACAAGTAATCAAATAGCTTTCTGATGAATTTATAATACAATTAAACCCAATCCTCTATACTAACTTTAGGTTTAAGTTTTATATTCATTACAAGTTTATTATGACAAGGACTTATCTTTATTATTTTCAGATCTTTTATTATCGGAAATCCGTGATTATTTTTATCTGTTTATTAGTTCCACGTTTTACTTCCGAGGAAATCAATAATAATTCATGTACAGTAGTCTAAAATTCTTCCGTAATTTATATTTACCATTAATAGGCTGTTAACGAAAGGTTTTTTTTGTATATCAGGCAGTATCAGAAGTTAGTAAGACCGGAAGAATTATATGGAGCAGAAACCCTAAAAATTATGTTGAAAGGTGGAATCAATGAAATAATGAGCATAGAAAGGAGAATAGTGCAGAACATCCGAGGACCTAAGAAGGAAGAAGACAATTACAATAGACCCCATTTGAACAAAGAGATATACAAAACATTGAAAACATAATCTATGTTATAAGAAAAAGGAGACTTGTATTTTATCGGACATGTGGAAAAAATGAACTATAGCAGATTGACAAAACAAATTTTTAACAAAATATAAATCTCAAAACCAAACTGGTATAGTTCACAGTACCACTGAATGACCTTAAAAATGCAAATTTTACACAGAAGACATACAGAATAGGGAAATTTTTAGAAAAAATTTCAGAGAGTGATCTTCGGGTAGAGAATAAAAAGAAGAGACATGAACCCCACAACGTTGAACAACTTAAGAAGGAAAGATCCAAAAGAATGAAGATCGTGGAAGAAAAACATGAGCAAAACATGAAGACGTAATTAAAATACTGATTTTGTGTGCTCTCTTTATTCAGAAAAAAAGAAGAGTTCTTCTTTCATCATCATCATCATAATTATCCACAGATGGATATTGGTCTCCTGTGTTTGTCTCCACTGTGTATGTTACCTCACTTCTAAGCCCAGACCTACAATTTTAAGGCACGATAAATTTAATCTTAATTTTGTAGATCTATTGACATTAATTATACTGAACAATCTGAATTTTGAAGACACGACTATTACCCATTAAATTTTTTTTAAATAACAAGGTGACAAACCATCGTATTGTCCAACCCTTCTTATCAGGTAGTCCATTCTCAGTTGTTCCTAATTACATCATATTTTATTCTATTTTGTCTTGTCTTCTTCTAATTACATCACATTATTATATCTATTTTATTTCTTCTTGTCTTCTCCATTGGTGTAGTGGTTAGTGCAACTGGCTTCAACAACAAGGTCCTGGTTTTGATTCCTGGTCATATCTGACTTTTTTCATCACTCATCTTCATCTATCATCCTTCTCATTATCTGCATTAACAGCAATTACAAAACAGCCAGACATAAAACCAAAAAAAGAAAACAAATTGTCTTCTCCAGCATACTCTTCTCAAATTTCATTTCTGCTGTCTGAGTTCAACAGAGTATGGCATAAAGTACGTAATATAAATAACTTTCTTTCAATGCACAGAAATCCTGGAATCAAGGAAGGGGATCCTGATTCCAGGTTAAGTTTCTCAAACCTTGGAAGAAACTGTTTGCTTTTTTTACCCTATTACTTATTTCATTTTATAATTTTTCATCTGATGAGAAAGCAGTTCCCAATTACATAAATTCTTTATCTACTCACCGCTATTCTGCACCAGCACTTTACCTTTTTCCTCACTGAATGCCAAACAACACTTGACAATCTTTTTGTTCCACAAATCCAGTGGCTTTTCCACCTATTTGGGTATAGTGAACCAAATACTCCAGTCCTCAAAGGTTTATCATAACTGAAGTTAACTGTAGTTATATGAATGCATCATACTTTCAGGGAATCTATTCTCCTTGCCATACTTTCTATACCCAGTTGTTCCCTAATTATATAATTTATCATTCACTCTCTTTGATGTCTTTCCTAGAATAATCCTCTTCAACTTCATTTCTGCTGCATAAATCAGAATTCCCACAAAATATGCATTATATATATTTTTCTTATGATAAATACCAAACTAAACTTGTCATAGGAAGACATCACTTTGCTTTCTATACCCTTTTATTTAACTCCTCTTCTAATTATCCATCTGATAAGGAAACTGTCACCAAATATGTGAATTCTTTAACTTCCTCTAGCACCTTACCATTTAGTCTATTCCATGTCCCTGCATTATCTACCCACATCTCTTCTGCATCATCACTTTACTTTTTTCTTCACTGAATGCCAAACCACACTTAACAATCTCTTCGTTCAACAACTACAGGGCTCTTTCAATGTTTTCCTCTGTCTTCCCCAAAATCAAATTATGTGCAAACAATGAATTTCCAATATTTTCTTTAATCGTCTTCATCACTCTCTTATCTGCACAGATGACTCTCGGATCAACCCACTTTTATCTTCACACAACAGCTATTTTCCTCACATATCTTTCACCTCCTTTACAAATTTTCAATGCCTTCTATATTAGTGCACTGACAGTAGATTTGGAGATGACCTATGACTTAAATCTCATTGATATTATTATCACGCGTGAGACAACAATAAGGTCTTTGGAGATAAAAAATTAACAAACCTGCGAGTCAGATTCAACGATTGTTGATACCATCTTGAATTTGATTCATGACAAAATTCCTATTAAGTACCTTTTAAAAAATAGATAACGGAACAAAAAATACTTAACGAGGAACTAATGACAAAATAAATAAATAACAAAACCAGAAAAGGAAGCATACAACAAATTACCAAAATACAAAATAATTTTTATAAAAGTAAATAAAGAAATAATAAAACAAAAAATAATAATAAAAAAATATAACACGTTATGAATATAAAGTAAAAAAAAATTATATTTGTTCATATAAATCATAATAAATATCAAGATACAATAGAATTTACAAGGGCAGTAGTACCAAATTAACAGACATAATAACAGTACAAGTAAAATGCAGGATACATGATAAGAATTTTTAATGCATGAACATTTGCAAATTGTGAATCTACGAATGAATTGTAGAATGTGAATCAATTACATTAGACAACAATAAAAGGAATATAATTTTTTAATGTGAATAATAAATGTAATAATAAGAGGTGCAATGTCCGTGAATATTTTTTATTATTTTTTTATTATATCATAGTATGTGTGATAAATGGTGTGGCAAGTTTTATTAATTATTTCACTCTTATAAAATTGCCACTTAAAACAATATACATTATATAATAGGAAGTTTGCCCATAACAGACAGGTAGAGTGTCAAATTATTTACACTCAATCTGTTCGTTGCAGGGCTAAAATAAATAGTTCTGTTTCTTATCACATGGTCAGCCAATTAAATGACTGAATCATTTAAGAACAGAAGAGGTAGAGGTGTAAAAGACACTAATCAGAGTTATCTCCTCTGAAAGTAATGAATTTTATTATACAGCCAGACCCAGTGGTGAATGAAGTGAAGGTGTCATTTGCAGAGTGGAAAATTTGTGCTTTTCAGAGGGCCCGGCATGCTGATAAGTATACTTTTCCACTCAGTGAGGAAGGCAATTGTAAACCACCATACTCCTCGTTTTACTTAGTAAAACCTCTACAGGTTCAAACCAGCCTTTTGGCTGATGACCTAAACAACAATAGGAAGTTAAAATTTGGATTACCAATTGGGAAGGTTATGGTACTGCAGAGAACACAAGAAGGGGTGACCGGACATTCATTTGAAGTACACAAGAGAAACTATGCAAAAACCTTGACCAGGACAGCCAAAATAAATTTCTAATTAAATATACCAATTAATATATTATTACTTTCTCTTGCCTATATGAATATATAGGAAGGAAATTATTGTTTTCATGTCGATTTTTCAAAATCGAGTTTTCACCGGATCTACACCTTTCCAGACCCCCTGAACCCAAAAAACATATTTTTAGCGATTGGTCTGTTTGTGTCACTCTGTGTGTGAACAGAATATCTCAAGAACGGAACATCGTACGAACTTGAAACTTAAGTTAAATACCACTAAAGAACCCGACACGGACATTTTCATCAAAATTAGTTAACCGGAAGTAGCAGTTTATTCGTGTCATTTTTCACTTTTTTGCAAATTTTTTAAAAATGGCTCCTACGATTTTTTTTTAAAAATCGCCTCATTTACTAAATTATTTGTGCTCTACAAGATAGGGTAGGCGACATGTCTGCTGAAATTCTTGGTGAGGCTCTTTTCTCGTAAAAAAATTGTTTTTTTAAGATTGCGACTTTATTGTGCATTTAAGCGCAAAAATGTATAAATAAAAATTGTAGAGATATTAAAATTCTACAACTTTTATTTCAAACATTTTTTTGTCTAACGCTTAGTTTAGCGGTAATTAGCGATTTTCTGTTTATTTCTCATAAAACGTGTAAAAAAGTCGATTTTTTACGATTTCAGCCTTAGTATGCATTATACGACAAAAGTGTAGTAATCAAATTTATAGGAAACTGAAAGATCTACAACTTTTAATTAGAGCATTTTTCTCTACAGAGCCTAGTTTAACGTGAAAGACTGATTTTCCGTATTTTTAAGCTAAACAGAGGTTGGTTTTAACTTTACGTCTTTCACTCATGATTAAAATAAGATTCTGTTTTTTTACGTAGTTGTTTTGTTTATTTCTAATGTTTTATTACTAATGTTAGGTTATATTGTTAATTATTTGCATTGGCAAGAGAAAGTTGTGTGAGTGTTTCAGACCAGACTTTTACTTTCTCTTGCCCTTTATGAATATATAGGGAAGGAAAGTAATTTTTTCATGTTAAAGGTTTTTTCACAATTAAAGGTTGATTTTCATTTTGCGTCATTCACTCATGATTAAAGTTATGTATGAGTTCATATTAAATTGTTTACTCATGATTAAACATAGGTTATGTAATTAATTATTTCCGTTGGCAAGAGAAAGTCGTGTGAGTGTTTCACACCATATTTTTACTAATTATTTGTCTCTTAATAATTGTATAATATACAATTTTGTATGTATAGAGCCAATTTTAACCATGTGAGGTGATTTCAGACGTTCCTCAAAGTTATTTTTGCAGCCCACATTGTTAGAAAATGTTCTCTGAAAGCTTTTCTCCTTTCTTCTGTCTATCCAGTGTATTGTTTTTGCTCTTCATGGATTCCTTTAAAGTCCCGTAATTAATTGTCTGAAATTGGTTTGTGAGATTTTTCATTTTTTTGAATTTCTCAAAAACGGCTCCAGTGATTTAAAAAAAATCGTCGAATTTACACCTTTCCAGACCCCCTGAACCCAAAAAAACATGTTTCTAGCGATTGGTCTCTGTGTGTGTCACTGTGTGTTTGAACAGAATATCTCAAGAACGGAACTTCGTACGAACTTGAAACTTGAAACTTAAGTTAGATACCACTAGAGAACCCGGACATGGACATTTTCATCAAAATCGGTTAACCGGAAGTACTATTCGTGTCATTTTTCACTTTTTTGTGAGTTTCTCAAACATGGCTCCTACAATGTTTTTTAAAAATCGCCTCATTTACTATATTTTTATGCTCTACAAGATAGGGTAGGCGCCATGTCTACTGAAATTCTTGGGAAGGCGGTTCTCTCGTAGAAAATTTTTTTTTTTTTAAGATCGCGGCCTTAAAATGCATTTTAGGGCAGAAGTGTATATAATAAAAGTTTTAGACAATTTAAAAATCTACAACATTTATTTCAAACATTTTTTTACAACGCTTAGTATAGTGGTAAAATCAGTAATTTTCTGTTTTTTTTTTTTATGAAAATCTGTAAAAATATTGATTTTTAAGATTTCGGCCGTAGTAGGTCTATCCATTTTATGATAAAAATGCACATAATCAAATTTTTGGGAAATTAAAGATCTACAACTTTTATTTTAAGCATTTTTCACTACAGAGCCTAGTTTAGCGTCAAAAAGTGATTTTCCGTAATAATAAGCCAAACGAAGGTTGTTTTTCATTTTGCATCATTCACTCATAATTAAAACGAGGCTATGTTTTTTGAGATTAATTATTTTGTTTATTTCTAATGTTTTATTACTAATGTTACGTTATATTGTTAATTTTTTAATTGGCAAGAGAAAGTAGTGAATGTTTCACACTAGATTTTTAGAATGAAAATAAGTGGGTTTAGAAGTTTGGTAGGTCATGATTCCTACAGAAGCAGACCTTTCACATGCCTAGCAGTTGGTGTACGTTTCAATAGATGAAATTACTCGTATAAAACCAAATTTTGTTTTGGATTCAGTACAATAATTTATGAACCAAATTACAAAACAATTTTTTGGTGACAACAATACTATTTTTACTACTTCTAGTGGAAGTGCAAGAAAGTGCAGAACAAAAATTTGTGTACCTTCGACAACAATTTCAGGTTAAATAAACATACCTTCTCTCAATCATGTCACTGACAAAGTCAAACGTTCCGTTCCTGAAGAATTATTGCGTCTTAATGAATAATAACTTTTGGTACACCCTGTAGAAAAACATATAACATTGAAAATGACTATTTTTATTTACATTATGCATAAAAATTCTGGTAATATGGTCATACAATGTAAGTTATTTAAAATTGTATTACAAACCGGTAGTTTTTCTTTTAGTAGTTTTTTACGATGACTACCGGATACAGATATTAATAAGCTATACAATTTTATTAACCCTTCTGGGACGGATAGGTTTAAGAATAGGCCTACTAACTCTTCGAAAACTAATTCCGAGATCGCGGTGATAGACTTGGTTTTTTTATCCATCTTTTATCCAAAATAAAATTAATTTTTTTATAAGACATTAAGAAAACTTCAAGAGATGTTTAAAAATAACAAACATGAAACTCCGTTTTTTTACGCCAGTTACAGCGAATTTACGAAAAATTTGTCGTAATTTATGCAAAGTCGCGCGTTTTTGTCAAAATTTGGTAATACTTTAACTTTTTACTTTCTCATGCCTATATGAATATAACGGGTGATTCAAAAAGAGCGCCGGTTTTTAAACGGCTGGTAAATTTTTGTTTATCGGTTGGCAACATTGTTAGACCTCGTTTCTATTTCGGAGAACATTCCGATTGACGATTCAGTTGTAGTTTCTCTTGTTCGCAGTGTAGTACTCTCGCAGTCTGTGTCTAACCATGGAGAAGTTTACTATTGCACAACGAGTGTTAATCGTCAAAACATTTTACCAGAGTGGAGAGAGTTATGCGGCTACTGTCAGGCGACTTCGCGGTACTCTAGGACGTAATGAAGCACCGAATGAATCAACAGTTCGCAGGCTCATGAAAAAGTTTTTTGAGACGGGTTCAACAGTCGACCTTAAAAGTTCTGGACGTCGTCGTTCTGGCCGAACTGAGCAGAACGTTGCGTTGGTTCGTGACAGTGTGGCTGTTAGCCCAGCAAAATCAATACGTCGCCGTTCTCAACAATTGGGTTTACGATGTTCTTCTGTACGGAGAATTCTTCGGTACGATCTCCAATATCACCCGTATAAAATTCAGTTGACGCAACATTTGAAAGTGGCAGACCACCAGAAGAGATGACAGTTTGTTGACTGGGTATTGAGAAAACGGCAGGATGATGACACCTTCGCAAACAAAATTGACGCCTTGTGACTTTCATCTTTGGGGTCATCTGAAGTCATTGGGGTACGCCAATAAACCCCGAAACATCAATGACTTGAAGGAGGAAATTCGACGGGTTATCGGGCAAATGGAAGTCGAAACTTGTCGTGCAGTAATATCCAATTTCATGGACAGAGTTGATGCGTGCCAGCGCAATAGAGGAGGACACATGCATGACATCATTTTTCATACATGAAATCGGAAGGTAAGATGAACTTGTTGATGTATTTATTTTCAGTTTTTCAATAAAATAAATCTCTTAATTTGATATATCAAAACCGGCGCTCTTTTTGAATCACCCTATATAGAAAGGAAAGTATTGTTTTCATGTCGATTTTTCGAAATCGAGTTTTCACCGGATCTACACGTGTTTTCAGACCCCCTGAATCCAAAAAAACATGTTTTTAGCGATTGGTCTGTGTGTGTGTGTGTGTGTGTGTGTGTGTGTGTGTGTGTGCGTGTGAACAGAATATCTCAAGAACGGAACATCGTACGAACTTGAAACTTAAGTTACATACCACTACCGGACCCGACACGAACATTTTCATCAAAATCGGTCAACCGGAAGTAGTAGTTTATTCGTGTAATTTTTCACTTTTTTGCGATTTTCTCAAAAACTGGTCCTACGATTTTTTTTAAAATCGCCTGATTTACTAATTTTTTATGCTCTACAAGATAGGGTAGGCGCCATATTTGCTGAAATTCTTGGTGGGGCTGTTTTCAGGTAAAAAAATACTTTTTTTAAGATTACAGTTTTAATATGCATTTTAGCGCAAAAATTTATA
The DNA here is from genome assembly GCA_035578175.1 of Catonia carolina. Taxonomy (NCBI): domain Eukaryota; kingdom Metazoa; phylum Arthropoda; class Insecta; order Hemiptera; family Achilidae; genus Catonia; species Catonia carolina. The sequence continues at coordinate 9,949,564 of JAQMRL010000007.1, read as the reverse complement.
TAATAAAAGTTGTAGAGAATTTAAAAATCTATAACTTTTAGCAGTAATTAGCAATTTTCTGTTTTTTCTCACGAAAACGTATGAAAAATCGATTTTTTAAAGATCTCGGCCTTAGTATGCATTTAACGACAAAAGTGTATGTAATAAAATTTATAGGAAATTAAAAGATCTACAACTTTTATTTAAAAAATTTTTCTCTACAGAGCATAGTTTAGCGTGAAAGAGTGATTTTCCGCTTTTTTAAGCTAAACTGAGGTTGATTTTCATTTTGCGTCTTTCACTCATGATTAAAATTAGATTATGTTATTAAAGTTAGTTTTTTGTTTATTTCTAATGTTTTATTAATAATGTTAGGTTTATTGTCAATTATTTTCATTGGCAAGAGAAAGTTGTGTGAGTGTTTCACACCAGATTTTTTAATTTAATTTTTTTTTAGTCTGGTATTATAGAAGAGTGTCTAGCAAAAAATTTTATACATCAAACGCCCTCGCTTACCACACAATACGACTATTCAAGCGTATGTAAGAGTCAAGTGTACAATGGAATCTGTGCTAATATACAGGCCGAAACTATTTCTCTCATCGGGCTTTGACCCATTTTTACAGTTATTTATATGACATATATTATTGTATTAAAACCTGGAATTTTGTGAATATGTTAATATAAAAAATATTACAAAAGGTAATATTAGAACATTTTAGTTCCATTGTGAAGAATGTCTGGAAATAGGCTATTACGAATTTCGGTGCGTTTATTCCCTTTTACAGGTCATATTAATTCAATTCAACCGGTTTTGCTATAATAGCAACATTGAACAATTTACTTACCTTTACCATTCAAGCTTTCAAACGCGGTTGTAACTCTATTTTTAAATGAGATACGGCCTTTACACGGTTTTCTTCAAAAATAACCGGAATTGAGTGGTATCCCAACATTCACAAATCAATAGAAAATTTCCCATGCACCTGATTGTTTTTTCAAATAGCTTACTTTCTTCCTCATACATTCAGCTATTATTTAACTATAATATTTACTGGTGTGCGCGTACAATGACCTTCACTATTACACAAACTGTTGAGTACTTACATCCTCGTCATCTAACAACCCGGCTTCTAAGGGTTAAAATGGCATTTCGGTAGCGAAAATGCCTAGATTTCTTAACCATAGTTAATATCAAAAAATTTGAAGGTCATATGGAATTAATCACGAATAAACGGAAATACTTAGGGAGATGAATCTTAAAAAACCCCTGGAAATACTCACACGACTTTCTCTTGCCAACGAATATATAGAAAAATATAACGTATGTTTAATCATGAGCAAACAATGTAAAATGAAAAACGAAACCTAATTTTAATCAAGAGTGAACAATGAAAAATGAAAATCAACCTCTGTGGAACTTAATAATACTGCATTAAATCATTAATTGACGCGAAGTAAGCTCTAAAGAAGAAAATGCTTGAAATAAAACTCCTGGATTTTTAAATTTTTTATAACGTAGGCCTAATTATATGAACTTTTGTCGTAAAATGCAAACTAAGACCGGAATCTTAAAAATTTCATTTTTTTACCGATTTTGATAAACAAAATACAAAAAGTCCCTAATAATAATTGTCGCTGAACTAAGCGTTGTAGAAAAACACGTTTAAAAAAAATTGTAGGCTTTACAACTTCTTTTACATGTGAGATTATTTACAATCAGTTTAAAAACTAATATTATAAGTAAATAATATGTAAGTGTTCACATGACGAAGACAATACCCGATGGTATTGCTTGCTCAAGAAAACAAAATTATTTACAATTTTTGAAAACATAAAGCCTAAATGTAGATAAAAAAGAAGAAAGTAGAATGCGAAGAGGAAGAGGATGATGTTAATAGAGAATAATATGAACTTCAATTGAATTTACAACTTTAATTATCCTTTCTTGCCTTAAAACGTATATTAAAGCCACAATCCTAAAAAAAATATATTTTACCACGAGAGCACAGCCTTCTTAAGAATTTCATATGACAAGTTTTTCATCCTATTATATACGATAAAAAATGTAATAAATCAGGCAATTTTTTAAAAATAAATTATAGGAGCCGTTTTTAAGAAAATTGAAAGCAAATTAAAAACTAAACGAATAAAGAACTATTTCCGGTTAACCGATTTTTACTTTCTCTTGCTTATATATGAATATATAGGGAGAAGGAAAGAATTTTGTTTTCATGTCGATTTTTCCAAATTGAGTTTTCACCGGTTATACACGTTTTTAGAACCCCTGAAACCAAAAAACATGTTTTTAGCGATTGGTGTGTGTGTGCGTGTGCGCGCGTGTGTGTGTGTGCAAGCGCGCGCGCGCGTAAACAAAATATCTCAAGAACGGAACATCGTACGAAGTTAAAACTTGAAACAGACGTTAGGAAAATGAAACTTACAAGAGGCCCGACACGAACATTTTCATCAAAATTGGCCAATCGGAAGTAGTAGTTTATTCGTGTAATTTTTCACTTTTTTGCAATTTTCTCAAAAACGGTTTCTATGATTATTTTAAAAATCACCTCATTTACTATAGTTTTATGTTCTACAAGATAGGGTAGGCGCCAATGTTTGCTGAAATTCTTGAGGAGGCTGTTCTCCCGTAGAAAAAAATTAAAAAATGAAAATGAAAAATAAAAAAATGAAAAAAATGAATGACATAAAAGTTGTAGACAATTTAAAAATCTACAACTTTTATTTCAAACATTTCTTTGTATAACTCTTAATTTAGCAGTAATTAGAGATTTTCGGTTTTTTTTAAAGAAAATCTAAAAAAATTATTTTTTTAAAAATTTCGGTTTAGGATGCATTTGACGACAAAAGTGTATATAATTAAATTTATAGGAAATTCAAAGATCTACAACTTTTATTCCAAGTATTTTGCGCTACAGAGCCTTGTTTAACGTCAAAGAGAGATTTTCCGTATTATTAAGCTAAACTAAGGTTTGGTTTTCATTTTGCATCATTCACTCATGATTAAAACTACGTTATATTTTTGAGGTTAGTTTTTTTTGTATATTTCTAATGTTTTATTACTAAGGGTTATTGTTCATTATTTGCATTGACAAAAGAAAGTCGTGTGAGTGTTTCACACCAGATTTTAATGAAAATATTTTTGTCGGGTACCGTTGTGGTAGTCACTTTTAAATTCCAAGTATCAACTTCGTACGCTATTCTATTTTTGAGATATTTAGTTCAAACAAAGACCAATAACTATAAAATATGTTTTGGGGGGGGGGTTCAAGGGGGTTCTGAAAACGTGTATTTCGGGTGAAACCCCGTTTTGAAGAATTGATATGAAAATAATACCTTCCTTCTCTATATTCAGCAAAGATTTCCTCGTCATCCCAAAATATATTAAAATCAATCTTTTAATCTCTCGAGGGACAAGTTAATTTTGAAAATTAATCATAATCTCGCTCTGAAAACCATGCAATAATATATGAATAACAACTGATGCAACAAGAGAGCAGTGCAACCAAAGGTTTTTGGCAACTTATGAGGCAACTGGGCGTTAAAAATATTTAAAAAAAATCTGGTGTGAAACACTTACACAACTTTCTCTTGCCAATGCAATAAATTAACAAAACATTATAGATATTTATTTTTTAATTAGTAATAAGACATTACAAATAAACAAAAAACTTACCTCTAAAAACATAACCTTATTTTAATCATGAGTGAAAAACGTAAAATAATCAACCTCAGTTTGGCTTAAAAATACGGAAAATCACTCTTGCACGCTAAACTAGTCTCTGTAGAGAAAAATGCTTTAAATAAAAGTTGTACATCTTTTAATTTTCTATAAATTAGATTATATACGTTTTTATCGTAAAATGCGTACTAAGGCCGAAATGTTGAAAAAAACAATTTTCAACACGTTTTCGTGAGAAAAAAAACAGAAAATCGCTAATTACCGCTAAACTAAGCATTATATAAAAAAATGTTTAAAATAAAAGTTGTAGAATTTTAAATTTTCTACAACTTTTTTTATATACATTTTTGCGCTGAAATGCATATTAAAGCCGCAATCTTAAAAAAACAATTTTTTACGCGAAAACAGCCTCACCAAGAATTTCAGCAAACATGGCGCTTGCCCTATCTTGTAGAGCATAAAAAAATTAGTAAATCAGGCAATTTTTAAAAAAATCGTAGGACCAGTTTTTGAGAAAATTGAAAAAAGTGAAAAATGACACGAATAATTTACTACTTCTGGTAGAACGATTTTGATGAAAATGTTCGTGTTGGGTCCGGTAGTGGTATGTAACTTAAGTTTCAAGTTTCAAGCTCGTACGATGTTCTGTTCTTGAGATATTTTGCATACACACACACACACACACACACACACACACACACACACACACACGCGCGCGCGCGCACACACACACACACGCGCGCGCGCGCGCACACACACACACACACACACACACACACACGCACACAGACCAATCGCTAAAAACATGTTTTTTGGGTTCAGGGGGTTCGAAAACGTGTAGATCCGGTGAAAACTCGATTTTGAAAAATCGACATGAAAATAATACTTTCCTTCCTATATATTCATATAGGCAAGAGAAGCTGAAGTGTTATATGTGTAGTGGTGTTAATGTCCACATATGTGTCGATGTGCTTTATAAGAGGATTTAACCGTCATAAAATACTTGGCTCAAAATATTTCAACCAGTTGCCACTCCACTGGGTTTGAAACATCCCGGGAGCTTTGGAAGCAACAATACTCGTAATTGGCTTTTATCGTATCAAGATATAGATTTTTACTTTCCCTTGCCTATATGAATAGCCTATATAGGAAGGAAAGTATTGTATTCATGTCGATTTTTCAAAATCGAGTTTTTATCGGATCTACATGTTTTCAGACCCCCTGAACCCAAGAAACATGTTTTTAGCGATGGGTCTGTGTGTGGGTGTGTGTGTGTGTGTGTGTGTGTGTGCGCGCGCGCGCGCGTGTGTGTGTGTGTGTGTGTGTGTGTGTGTGTGTGTGTGTGTACAAAATATCTCAAGAACGGATCATTGTACGAGCTTGAAACTTGAAACTTAAGTTACATACCACTACCAGACCCGACACGAACATTTTCATCAAAATCGGTCAACCGGAAGTAGTAGTTTATTTGTGTAAATTTTCACTTTTTTGCGATTTTCTCAGAAACTGGTCCTATGATTTTTTTAAAATCGCCTGGTTTACTCTATTTTTTATTCTCCACAAGATAGGGTAGGCGTCATGTTTGCTTAAATTCTTGGTGAGGCTGTTTTCACGTAAAAAATACATTTTTTTAAGATTACGGCTTTAATATGCATTTTAGCGCAGAATTTTATATAATAAAAATTGTAGAGAATTTAAAATTCTACAACTTTTTTTTTAAACATTTTTTTGTATTAACGCTTAGTTTAGTAGTAATTAGCAATTTTCTGTTTTTTCTCACGAAAACGTGTGAAAAATCTATTTTTTTTTAGATTTCGGCCTTAGAATGCATTTTACGACAAAAGTGTATGTAATCAAATTTATAGGAAATTAAAAGATCTACAACTTTTATTAAAAACATTTTTCTCTAGGTAGATTTGTTCTGCTAGGTAGAAATGATTAATTACTTATGACTGTTTTTCTTTATAATTGGATACTATTACTAATGTCCAGACGCTGCGGAGAGCTTGGCTTAGTCAAAATTATAATATGGACTAATCTAAAGATGTAACTATGGTAAAATTATTTTTATTAATTCGGGAATCTTTAGTAACTATTTTAGTAAATATTAAATTTGTATTTTTTTATTTAGGTATGTTATTTTATATCATTATAACAAATTATTTTTCGTTAATTGTTATTTAGGTCATCAGCCGAAAGGGTAATTTGAACATCTGGAGGCTTGACCAGGTAAGAACGTGATGGAGGTGGTTTACATTTGCCTTCTTCACTGAGTGGAAAAGAATGCCTATCAGCCTCCCAGGGCTTCTGGAAAGCATCTACTTTCACAACACGGTCTGGCTGTATAATGAAATTCATTACTCTCAGAGGAGATAACTCTGACTAGTGTCTTTTACACCTTTACCTCTTCTGTTGTTAAATGCTTCAGTCAAACAATTGGGTGACCATGTGATAAGAAACAGAATTATTGTTCGTAGCCCTGGAACTAGCAGATCGAGTGCAAATAATTTAACACTCCACCTACCTGTTATTGAGGAAGGCAATAATAAATCACCTCACTTCTGGTTTTTACTTGGTAAAACCTCAGATTCACACCAGCCTTTCGGCTGATGACCTAAACAACTAGACTTAAGAAAATAAATGATTACGAGTATTATTATTACATGGGCACGAGAAAGTTATTGACATAAAACAAAATTATAGTCGGGTGAAGCCGGGACCAGCAGCTAGTAGTTAGATAAACTAATTGACATAACATCATGATGAAACTATTATCTAGTTAGTTGTGTTTATTTTAGATGATGGACAGTTTAACATTATAAAGGACAGATATACGGAGATACATATGTAGTTGAGCTATATCCTTTCTGGAAGTGTTATTACAGATATTTTCAGATAGAATCATGTTGCTATTTATAGCAACAAAGACGATCAGTGTTCATTTAGAATGAAAGCTTTCGTAATACATCAACACAGATATCAATTTACTTCAGTTTCAATGTCAGTGTTGTTATTTAATCACTGATCTTATTAAACGGAGTGTTAATGACATATGAACGCTTTAAAATAACTTTTCAGGTTCTCGATATACTAAATGTAGTGTTAAACACTCACACCACTTTCTCTTGCCAACGTTAATAATGAAAAACATAACCTATTTGAATCATGAGTGAATGGATGACGATAAATGAAAAAATTCCTTTCATGAGATGACGCGCCTAATGGCTGGTGGTAATTTTTAAAAAGGCTTACCTTTGACTTATAGCAAAAACCATTACTGATTTCTGTATCTATTCTTTAAGAGGAATCGCATCACACTATATATTTTTTAAATTCCGACTTTGATTTCTTGACTTCCGGTTTTGGGCCACTTTCTGTCGAAAACGGAAATTCAAACCAAATGATTTCTGTATTTACTCTTTCAGAAGAATCGAATGACACTATTTTTGTGTCCAAATTCCGACTCTGATTTCTTGATTTCCGGTTTTGGGCTAATTGCTGTCGAAAACAGAACTTAAAACCAAATGATTTCTGCACCTACTCTTTAAGAGGAATCGAATGGCACTATTTTTGTGTCCAATTCCGACTATGATTTCTTAATTTCCAGTTTTGGCCCACTTTCAGTCAAACCGGAACTTCAAATCCGATTTAAGCCCACTAACTAAATGTGTAGTAGAAGAATCCGAAAACCGTTTTATGCTATCTCTTATAAATTGTGACTTTGATTTTTTGACTTCCGATCAAAACCGGAATTTCAAACCCAATTAAGGCCTACTAACTTTTGTGTAGATTACGAAAATCGAAAACGGTTGGTAGCTATCTCCTGTAGTTTCTTATATCTAGGTGCGACGGACGGACAGACAAAACAAAATGATTGATGACAATTCGAAAAATTGCCACCGGTAATCTCAGTAGAAATTTTTAAATTACGGAAAAACACTAATTTAGACACTAAACTAAGCTCTGTAGAAAAGCATGTTTAAAGTTGTAGGTTTTTTTAGTTTTCTGTAACTTTATTTTATACATTTTTATCGTAAAATGCATACTAAGGGAGTAATATTAAAACATCCCGTCTTTTACCGAATTGATGATAAAAATACAAAAATCAGTAATCGACACTAAACTAGGCATTGTAAAAAAATAAAACACTTGAAATAAAAGTTTCAAGTTTTTTAATTTCTTATACTACCTATTGCCGTAAAATGCTGGAACTTTTTAAGTTCCAAGTTTCAACTTCGTACGCTATTTCGTTCTCGAGATATTTTGTTCACAAATGAAAACAGTACTTTACCTTCCCAATATTATATCATATAGAGAAGACAAAGTAAAAAAATTATAATTCCGTTTGGATTATTAGAAATTGTGAATTAGCGGGGTTATTGTGTATTTCGATACTTAAAAAACAACGTTAATTAACAAAAGACATAATTAAAATCAAGTAGAGTAATACTTCATTCTATGATTGCAAAGTAGAAGTACAATATTGAGAAAAATCGGTTTGAACACTTTAACAACAGCCATTAACCTTCAGCATTATGCATTTCTTTTTTATTATTGTTCCGTGCTGTACAATACCTTGAACAAGGTCACTTCCTGTGCCTTCCATTCATTCACACACACACACACACACACACACACACACAAAACCGTAACTATTTATTTACTACTGTATTTTATATAAACTACAATGCTTAGCGCATATTTACAGTATTGTACGTAATTGTATACATCAATTCAAATAGAGCTGTCACTTCCTAGCAACAGCTAGATATCTTATTATCGGTTTTTAATCATTCAAGTGTCAAACATTATTGCTAAATGGTGTTTTACTTTCTCTTCATGTCTGTCTTCATGTCGATTTTTAACCCGAAATACACCCTTAACCCCAAAAAATTGTGTTATTAGCGATTGGTGTGTGTGTGTGTGTGTGTGTGTGTGTGTGCGCGCATGTGTGAACATAATATCTCAAAAACGGAATATCGTAAAAAGTTAAAACTTGGAACTTAAGTCAGGTACTCATGGGGAACTACCAGAAAGATTTTCATCAAAATCGACCAACCGGAAGTAGCGATTTATTTGGGCGATTTAAAACAAAAATCTCATTTCTACATTTTTTTATGTTTAATAAAATAGAATTAAGCGTCATATTTGCTGAAATTCGTAAGGAGGCTGTGCTGTCGTGGTAAATATTTTTTTAAGATTTCTGCTTTAACGCGGCTTTCAATAAAAGATATAGAAAAATTTAATAAATACAACTTTTATTTCAAATATTTTTACAGAGGCAAATTAATTTAGCGTCAATTGATGATTTTCCGTATTTTTAAGTCCTACAGAGAGGTTGATTTAGTTTAGCGTCATTCACTCAAGATGAAAATTAGGTTCTGTTTTTCATTTTAAATTGTTAGCCTACTCATGATTAAACATAGATTATATTGTTCACTATTTACATTTTCAAGATAAAGTCGTGTGAGTGTTTCACACTACATTTTTGTTAATTGATATTATCGACAAAATGTGTAGGGTATATAGTATTTTGTTGATTTTAAAAATCTGGTGTGAAACACTCACACGACTTTCTCTTGCAAATGCAAATAATGAACAATGTAACCTAACAGTAATAAAACATTAAAAATAATAAACTAACCTCAAAAAACTTAACGTTATTTTAATCATGAGAGAAAGACGCAAAATGAAAATCAACCTCAGTTTGGCTTAAAAATACGGAAAATCACTCGTTACGCTAAACTAGGCTGTGTAGAGAAAAATGCTCTAAATAAAAGTGTAGATCTTTTAATTTCTTATAAATTTAATTAAATACACTTTTGTCGTAAAATGCATACTACGGCTAAAATATTTAAATAAATCAATTGTTTTACACATCGTGAGAAAAAAACAGAAAATCGCTAATTACCGCAAAAGTAAGCGTTTAGCAAAACGCAAAATTATACAAAAAAAAATTTGAAATAAAAGTTGTAGGATTTTTAATTCTCTACTACTTTTATTAAATAAATTTTTGCGCTAAAAAGCATATTAAAGTCGTAATCTTAAAAAAAACATTTTTTTACGAGAAAACAGCCTCTCCAAAAATTTCAGCAGATATGGCACCTGCCCAATCTTGTAGAACATAAAAAAAATGTAGTAAATGAGGCAATTTAAAAAAAATTATATGAGCCATTTTTGAGAAAATCGCAAAAAAGTGAAAAATGACACGAACAAACTACTACTTCCAGTTGACCGATTTCAATGAAAATGTTCGTGTTGGGTTCTCTAGTGGTATCTAATCTAACTTAAGTTTCAAGTTTCACGTTTCAAGTTCGTACGATGTTCCGTTCTTGAGATACTCTGTTCACACGCACACACACACTCACACACACACACACACGCACGCACGCACGCACGTACACGCACACACAGACCAATCGCTAAAAACATGTTTTTGGGTTCAGGGGGTCTGAAAACGTGTAGATTCGGTGAAAACTCGATTTAGAAAAATCGGCATGAAAACAATACTTTCTTTCCTGTATATTCATATACAAGAAAAAGTACAAAAGCTTATTATATATGTTTCTGATTTCCCAAAATTTCTTAGTACCAAAATCGCAACGTGTGCTGATGATACAGCTATCATTTCTACAGAAGAAACATCGGAGGAACCGTAAATAACCTCGAAAATAATCTTAATTTGTTGAATTATTTGCTAAAAATACATTCGGATGAGCGGGGTTGTTGTGCATTGATAAATTACTAAAATAAATGAACTTAAGTGAATGAATTTACTTAATAATTTAATTGAATAGAGTAATATTTTAACAAAATTGATTGACAGTTAACGGTGGCAGAATTCAAAGGGGAATGCATGTTCCCCATCAGATTGTTGGCTTTAAAAGTACGGTAGGGAATTTTCAGAAGCAACGGTAATTTTTACGAACATTTAACATTACCGCTGGGACTGTCGTGCACTTTGAATCAGATTGCACGATTCAATAATTACAATAAATTACAAAATAAGTTATAAATAAATTATAATATAGCTACTTTTTTTGTCGTAAAATCCATAATAAGGCTGAAATCTTTATAAAATCGATTTTTTACACGTTTTCGTGAGAACAAAACAGAAAATTGCTAATTACCGCTAAATTAAGCGGTATATAAAAAAAAGTAATAAAAAAAATAAGTAAAAATAAGTAATTAATATTTGAAATAAAAGTTGTACGTTTTAAAATTCTCCACAGCTTTTATTTATACATTTTTGCGCTAAAATCCATATTAAAGTCGCAATCTTAAAACAATTTTTTTTACGAGAAAATAGCCTCACCAAGAATTTCAGCAGGCATGGCGCCTACTCTATCTCTTAGAGCATAAAAAGTTTAGTAAATGAGGCGATTTTTAAAAAAATCGTAGTAGCAGTTTTTGAGAAAATCGCAAAAAAGTGAAAAATGACACGAATAAACTAGTCATCCGGTTGACCGATTTTGATGAAAATGTTCGTGTCGGGTCCTCTAGTGGTATCTAACTTAAGTTTCAAGTTCGTATGATGTTCCGTTCTTGAGTTATTCTGTTCACACAACACACACACACACACACACCAATCGCTAAAAACGTTTTTTTTTGGGTTCAGGGGGTCTGAAAACATGTAGATCCGGTGAAAACTCGATTTCAAAAAATCGACATGAAAACAATACTTTCCTTCCTATATAGTCTATTCATACAGGCAAGAGAAAGTAAAAATACAGGAATTTTAAAAACCTACAATTTTTTAAAATTTGTTATAGTCGCATCAAAAATTGGTCATTAGTGACTACAGTGGGTTATGGAACGTTGGGTTGTGACTTGTTATAATTTCCAGACTCTAGCCGGGAATCGAACCCGGGACCTCCACGTGGTAGGCCAGCGCGTTACCACTACGCTACGGAGGCGGCCACCTACAATTTTATTCAAAGTTTTCTTATTTACTCGAACATAGTCAATTTTAGCGTCAATTAGTGATTTCCCATACTTTTAAGTTCTACAAAGGTTGATTTTCTTAAGCGTTATTTACTCATGATTAAACGTAGGTTATATTGTTTATTATTTAGATTTGCAATAATAGTCGTGTGAGTGTTTCACACCAGATTTTTAAAATTAATATTAAAGTATGAAGTGTATTCTGTCGAGGATGCAGCATCAAAATTGGTCTTAAAATAATTGAACTGGAGGACAGATAGAAGATTAGCCAGAATGTTAGCGAGGTCTACCATGGTACTTAAAAAAAATATCCTCTGTAGTTAACCTGTTAGAACGTTGGTAAATAAATATGAAATTAGGAATAAGGAATTGAAGAGTATTGCTGCTCAAATTAGGTATAAGAAGAGGTTAAATTCTAGACAAGTACGCAACAAAAAGTGGATTGGTTTGAATGCTAATAAACCTAAGTGGACTTCCTACGTATGTATTAAATCAGCCAGTGTGTTCCTGTCTGAGCCGGAATACATTAAGGAATATGTACTAAAGTAAGAGAATTTTATATTTCGATTGTACAATTCACCAGTAATTAATTGCACCAGCGCAGCGCAAGCAATTTTGCTAAGATTAAGAAACTAAAAATAACATTTGTTTCCACATATCGGATATTGCTTACAATAATTTTTAACGCTTTTTTGACGTCTTGGATAGTTTCCTTTACAATGGAAATTTTCCCAAATAGTTATGATCCTTAAACCTAGCAAAGATCCGTCAAAAACCAAATTCCTACAGGACAATTAGTCTCCGTCCTGTTACGACCAAATTTTTTGATTAACGTATCGAACTATAGTTAACTCTTTCAGTACCAACGTCCGAAAAAACAGGACGTCTGTAATTTTACGTAGAAACGGCATCCGGTTTACCGGACGTCCGCATAACCCAACGTTTACAAAAAAAAACTTTTTAACAAAAATTATTGGAATAATGTATTTTGAGACCGCTTCCGTGGCGTAGTGACTAGCGCGCTAGCCTACAAAGCGGAATTTCCTGGGTTCGATTCCCGGCTAGGGTCTGGAAAGTTTAACCAGTTAATACCACAGATAAAGGACCAAAACCCACAGCAGTCACTAATGACCAAGCTGTCGGTGCGACTTTAAATAAACAAAAGAAAACTATTTTGAATATTTTTAGTGTTAGAACGATTTGTTTTTTTTGTTGTTGTTGTTGTTTAAGTCAACAGCCAAAAGGCTGGTTTGAACCTCTTGAGGTTGTATCAAGTAAAACAAGAAGAGAGGTGGTTTACCTTCCCCTTCTTAACTGAGTTGAAAGAGTAAGCTTATCAGCACGCCAGGCCCTCCGAAAAGCACATACTTTCCACCCTGCAAATGACACCTTCATTTCATTCAACACAGAGGCTGGCTGTATAGTGAAATTCATTACTCCTAAAGGAGATAACTCTGACTAGTATCTTTTACACCTCTACCTCTCCTGTTCTAAAATGATTCAGTTATTTATTTGGCTGACCATAGCGTTAAGAAAGAGAAATATTTTTGGTAGCCCTGGAACCTGCCAATCGATTGCAATTCATTTAACACTCCACCTGCTTGTTACGGGCATTTGTTTTTTATGAACAAAATAAAAATTAATTTTTAACAGAAATTTTTATTATAGCGATTTTCTGTTTTTACTTTCTCTTGCCTATATGAATATATAGGAAGGAAAGTATTGTTTTCATGTCGATTTTTCGAAATCGAGTTTTCACCGGATCTATACGTTTTCAGACCCCCTGAACCCAAAAAACATGTTTTTAGCGATTGGTCTGTGTGTGTGTGTGTGTGAACAGAATATCTCAAGAACGGAACATCGTACGAACTTGAAACTTAAGTTACATACCACTACCGGACCCGACACGAACATTTTCATCAAAATCGGTCAACCGAAAGTAGTAGTTTATTCGTATAATTTTTCACTTTTTTGCAATTTTCTCAAAAACTGGTCCTACGATTTTTTTAAAAATCGCCTGGTTTTCTCAATTTTTTATGCTCTACAAGATAGGGTAGGCGCCATGTTTGTTGAAATTCTGCGTGAGGCTGTTTTTACGTAAAAACATTTTCTTTTTAAGATTGCGGCTTTAATATGCATTTTAGCGCAAAACGTTATATAATAAAGGTTGTAGAGAATGTAAAATTCTACAACTTTTATTTCAAACATTTTTTTGTATAACGCTTAGTTTAGCGGTAATTTGCGATTTTCTGTTTTTTTCTCACGAAAACGTGTGAAAAATCGATTTTTTAAAGATTTCGGCCTTAGAATGCATTTTACGACAAAAGTGTATATAATAAAATTTATAGGAAATTAAAAGACCTACAACTTTTATTTAAAGCATTTTTCTCCACAGAGCCTAGTTGAGCGTGAAAGATTGATTTTCCGTATTTTTAGGCCAAACTGAGGTTGATTTTCATTTTGCGTCTATCACTCATGATTAAAATAAGGTTATGTTTTTGAGGTTAGTTTTTTGTTTATTTCTAATGTTTTATTACTAATGTTAGGTTTAAATGTTAGGTTTAGTAAAGTGCAGGCAGCGGAGATGAAATTTCTTCGCAGAACTAAGGGCTGTGACAGGAGAGATCACATCAGGAATGAGGAAATAAGGAAGGAGCTGAACATCTGCCTGAATGAGAGAGTTGCATCGTATCGCCAACAATGGAAAGAACATGTTGAACGAATGTCAGCCGATAGGCTTCCACTAAAAATTCTCCAGTATCAGCCGGTAGGCAAAAGAGGTATAGGCAGGCCACGGAAAGGTGGCAATGATTATACCATAAAAAAAAACAAATGGTATAAGATAGCCTCATATTTAATGTTATAAGATAGCCAATTACATATTTAATATTGAGGGAATTGTTTTCTAAAATTATTAATATAAGCTGAATGTGAGTCGGAACAGGCCATGGCCTAATCCCTGTTTGAAAGAAGAAGAAGATGTTAGGTTTATTGTTAATTATTTGCACTGGCAAGAGAAAGTCGTGTGAGTGTTTCACACCATATTTTTTTCTCACAAAAACGTGTAAAAAATAGATTTTTTCAAGATTTCAGCCTAAGTATGCATTTTACGACCAAAGTGTATAATAAAATTTATAGAAAATTAAAAGATTTTATTTAAAGCATTTTTCGCTAAAGAGCCTAGTTTAGCGTAAAAGAGTGATTTTTCGTATTTTTAAGCCAAACTGAAATTGATATCCATTTTGCGTCTTTCACTCATGATTAAAATAAGGTTAAGTTTATTTAGATTTTTTTGTTTATTTTTAAAGTTTTATTGCTAATGTTAGGTTATATTATTAATAATTTGCATTGACAGGAGAAAGTTATGTGAGTGTTTCACACCAGGTTTTTATAAATAACTGCCGTATATCTATTATTTGAAAAACGGAAACAAATTTTGTGTGAGGAATCGGTTGTTCTTAGTTAATGCAGCTTTTATGACTGACCAAAAAGATTTCGAGTGGGGATCCGGGTGATCTATTTAATGCAAACTTTTATGACTGACCCACAGTACAATGTTAAACGGTTCCAATTTGTGAACTGTATGCACCTCTATGTAGAATATATCTTCTAATCTTCTGACTGATAGCGAGACGGTTTCTACCTACAACTTTTTTCTTTCTCTTGCCTATATGAATATATGGGAAGGAAAGTATTGTTTTCATGTCGATTTTTAGAAATCGAGTTTTCACCGGATCTACACGTTTTCAGACCCCCTGATCCCAAAAAACATGTTTTTTAGCGATTGGTCTGTGTGTGTGTCTGTGTGTATGTGTGTATACAAAATATCTCAAGAACGGAACATCGTACGAACTTGAAACTTGAAAATTAAGTTACATACCACTACCGGACCCGACACGAACATTTTCATCAAAATTGGTCAACCGGAAGTAGTAGTTTATTCGTGTCCATTTTTCACTTTTTGCAATTTTCTCAAAAACTGGTCCTACGATTTTTTTAAAAATCGCCTGGTTTACTGAATTTTTTATTTTTTACAAGATAGGGTAGGCGCCATGTTTTCTGAAATTCTTGGTGAGGCTGTTTTCACGTAAAAACATAGTTTTTTTAAGATTACGGCTTTAACATGTATTATAACGCAAAAATGTATATAATAAAAAAAATGTAGAGAATTGAAAATTCTACAACTTTTATTTCAAACATTTTTTTGTATAACGCTTAGTTTAGCGGTAATTAGCGATTTTCTGATTTTTTCTCACGAAAACGTGTGAAAATCAATTTTTTAAAGATTTCAGCCTTAGTATGCATTTTTCGACAAAAGTGTATATAATCAAATTTATAGTAATTTAAAAGATCTACAACTTTTATTTAAAGCATTTTTCTCTACAGAGCCTAGTTGAGCGTGAAAGAGTGATTTTCCGTATTTTTAGGGCAAACAGGTTGATTTTCATTTTGCGTCTTTCATATATGATTAAAATTAGGTTATGTTTATTGAGGACGCACTCTGATATGTG